>JACBKR010004893.1:0-21508 GCA_014218235.1 Colocasia esculenta
CTAGTCCATTTGTGATGTCAGTGAACCGACTGAACATTTGAGTTATGGATTCACCTGATTGCATCTGAAATCTTTCATACTGAGTGACAAAAATGTCGATTCTTGTCTCCTTTACCTTGTCTGTGCCTTCATATGTGATCCTGAGCTTTTCTCACATTTCCATTGAGGATTTGCAGGCTGAAACTCTGTTGAACTCCTTCTTACTTAGAGCACAACATAAGATGCTCTTTGCTTTGCAATTCAAGGAGATCTTCTTTCTGTCATCATCTGTCCATTGTGCTTTCTCATTTGTGACTACCAGATCACCTTCTTCTACTATGGACCAAATTTGAAAGTCGTGGCCTTGTAGAAAGTATTCCATTCTGGTCTTCCAGTAAGAATAGTCTTCACCATCGAAGAGAGGGGGTCGGTTGACAGACTGACCTTCGTTGTGACTTTGGGCTGCCATGGATCTTTACTCTTCAGATCGTTGGATCATTTCTTTGTCGAAGAGACTCGATCTGATACCACTTGTTGCCCAGTTGACGAGCCCAGAGGGGGGGGGTGAATGGGTCTTAAAAATTAATCTAGAAGATACCTGTAACTAAAAACATTCACACAAACGTTCTTTGAAGGAGGTTAGTGGCTGTTAGTTTAAATATCAAACACACAAAGAAGACAATCACATAACACAAGGTTTAGCCTGGTTCGGACCTCCTTTCCTTAGGAGTCCTACGTCTAGTCCCTGAGCAACAACTCAGGATTTCACTAACTAGGGTACAATCCCCCTAAGGACGCTACAACACCCAGCTCAGCTGTCGTCTTCCTTCACAACGAAGGAACAGCAACACCCTAGATAACCCACCAGCTCTTCCTCATAGATGAAGGGAAACGACACTGGATTCCATAGGTCTTCCTTCACATCCGAAGGAAACAACACCCTGGATTCCACCAGGTCTTCCTTCACACCCGAAGGGAACAAAACACCCTGGATTCCACCAGGTCTTCCTTCACACCCGAAGGGAACAACTTCAAAGAGAATCGAATGAAATTCAAGCCCCTAGATCAAGCTTTTGACAAGCAAGGATCTGAAGCAACTAGAACTGAGAGGAAGAGATTAAAGCTAAGCACACTCTCAGAACTACACAGGCTCTCACAAGATTTTCACAAACTAGTGGAGAGCAAAAGCTAAGAGGAATGAGGTTCGTGGCTCTGGACTTCTTGTCGAAGAGTTTGAATGCTTGAATACTTGATTCTCTTTCTTTACTTCTCTTGAATTATTCTTCTTTTGAAATATGTCGTTGAAGTAACCATTGTGTCTCTCTCTTGAGTAGGTTAGACTGAATGACCTGGAGTCTTGGAAGCTTCCAATCAACAGTCTTTTGATCACTTGAGCACGCAAAGAGATGAGATCTTCAGAAATATCTTTGGCTTCTATTTTGTTTAACGTTGTACCATGAAGGTAGATCAGAGGTCTGCCCAAATGTCAATCTCAAATGGCAGACAGCTAAGCTGTCTCTGATGTCAGTCAACGTTAGTAGCAATAGACATGAAAATAGTAATGCCAAATAGCTAAGTCTAAAAGACGTAATCAGAGTAAGCCGATATAAAGGATGATATCGTCTGCATGCATGCAGAGATACGTTCAGATCTCATAAATGCAGAAGCGTCAGAGAGATATCTGCGTGGACTTTGACTAGTCCATGCTTTTAAGATGAATAAGATATCAAGATATGAAATCGATGGCTATATGTCTTATGAAATCGTTATGAATAAGTCAGATTGACCAAGTCGTTATGAGATACAACAATCGTTGTGTTTAATGAAGAAATCGTTGTGAAACACTTATCAAATCGTTATAAAAAGCAAATCATTATATTCACAGAGAAATCGTTGTGAACACTTATCAAATCGTTATAGAAAGCAAATCGTTATATTCACAGAAGAATCATTATGGCGAGCAAGTCGTTGCGAGCTTTAAAGAAATCGTTACGGTGACTTATAGAATCATTGTGATGGGCAAGTCGTTACGAGCTCTAAAGAAATCGTTATGGCGAGCAAGTCGTTGTGAGCTCTAAAGAAATCGTTACGGTGACTTATAGAATCGTTGTGATGGGCAAGTCGTTACAAGCTCTAAAGAAATCGTTGCGATCTCTTACAGAATCGTTATGATAGGAAAGTCGTTACGCTTTCTAAAGAAATCGTTGCGATCACTTACAGAATCGTTATGACAGGCAAGTCGTTACGCTTTCTAAAGAAATCGTTGCGATCACTTACAGAATCGTTATGACAGGCAAGTCGTTACGCTTTCTAAAGAAATCGTTACGATCACTTACAAAATCTTTATGACAGGCAAGTCGTTACGCTTTCTAAAGAAATCGTTACGATGACTTACAGAATCGTTATGACATCGACTTGTTTGAAACAACATGACTTTTCAGTCTCATAAGGAAATCGTTATGATCTTCAACAGAAATCGATATGGACTTAGATAAATATCATGTTGAAAAGATTAAAGCTTCAGAGAAGTAATGCATACCTTTGTTGGCTTGTTTGACCTTGGTATTTTTCCTGTACTTAAACTTATGAAATATTCATTAGATATAATTAATAAACTCTTGTTTGGTTGTTTAATCATCAAAATATAATATTAATTAATTAAAATTACATGGGGATAGATTGATCATCAGATTCCATTGCTTACTAGAATGTCACACCACAAATCCAAGAAAAAGAAAATTCATGTGCAACTAAAGCCGTAATTGAAAGATTAAATGCACAAGAAGAGATCTTATGCTCTGTACAATCTGACATATCCTCTATATTTGTTAGTCAGAGCACTGGAGCCAAGGAGATTGCAATGGTGAAAGCTGTGCTCGGGGAATGAGAATTGAGTTGGGTAGCCTAAGCAATCAGTAACATAACTTTTAGATCTTGTGAGGGCGCAATTGACCACCCTACCCCTCTTGCTCCCACTCATCCAGTAGTAGAAAACCTGCAGTGGGCCATCAGGGCCAGTTGGTGTTAAGGAATCAGGGCCATCAGGGCCAATTGATGAAGAAGTTATCCAGCCACCAGGGCCAACAGTTGAGGAGTCAGGGCCACCAGGGCCATCTGTTGAAGATTCAGGGCCATCAGGGCCAGTGGTTGAAGAAGTTGGCAGTGGGCCATCCGGGCCAGGGCAGTCAGAGGCCGAGCATGTCAGGATTCAAGAGCCTGTGGTAGAAGCTGCTGTGCCCCCAGAAGCTCCTATTCCTTCTCCTCTTATGACTCCAGCTCCTCCTTCTCCATCTTCATCCTCCACTTCCCCTCCAGCACCTGAAACCTTCAAACAACCCATTCCAAAACACAACTCTTCACCTGCACCATTTCTTGCTACCTCTTCTTCCTCACCTATATCATCTACTTCTATTCCTCCTCCACTCATTTTTGAGGAACCTCCAGCATCATCTTCTTAAGTTGGACCCTCATCTGCCAGTCCATCATCTTCAGGACCATCTACACTACCTCCTCCTACTACTTTCTCCACTCTCCATCCACCCACTCCTCCATCATTCATAACCCTCATTTCTGAGGGTGCCCGTGTTCAGAGTGAGGTCATAGAGGACATTAAATATGAGTTTGAAGAAGTAATTCTTCGATTAGTCCTATATGTTTCCTCTCATGTTCATAGGACAGACTCCTCTAGTCCTGCTCCTAAGAAGAGGAAAGTCTCCAAGGACCTTGCTCTCTCTTCTGAACCAAAATTTCCTCCTCTTTGGTTCTCTCTTTCTGTTGAACATAGAAGGAGATCCCACTATTATGAATTCCTCAAAAATCTACATTTGCTACCATTTTTGGCCTCCCTCACCTCAATCTCACAGACCACCTCAAAATTGTTCTCCCTCTCTCTCCCACTGCCAAAGCTGACCAGTTCAAAATCTTTTCCCTAGCTGAGTCTAAGACTGAAGATCAGTGGGCTCGGGGCCATCAGTCACTCTACAGAAAATTCCTGCTTGCCAAGTCTGACAGGTTCCCTCCCAGAGACCACCCTCTCTCACACTGAGTGAGTGGTTCGTTATTCATCATAAAAATTCCTAGGGACCTTTAATCCAGAAGGAAATCAAGCTCATCCGGCACTTTCAGATGTTCAATGACTATAGATTTCTCCACAATCTACCAGAGGTTCGGCTTGGCCATTTAGAGGAGCCATGACTCTGTTCAGGACCGAAAAATCCAGTCAACACCTCAATCCAAGTGGAATTTGCTACCCTGAAATTGCCAGAGATTTGTTCCTACCTAAGTTCATTTCTTGGTCATGGACTCTACAGTGGGTCCCATATTTTCGAAAGGTTTGCTAGAGTAATGGGTAGAATCTCAGTCCAGAAGGGCAATCTTCTTGCATTCCATAGATTTTTTGTTCAGGGAATATCACCTAGGAAATATCAAGTCTGATGTTCTAGCCCCTCTTCTGTCTGAATGTGAAAGGCTCTCTCCATCCGATTGGAGAAGCACTATAATCAAGCTGCTCAGCAGCTACTTCATCTCAATCTCTCTATGGCTAGATCAAATAAACCCACTCTATCTACTGAAGAGTTTCTGGATCTGAACTCCATTCACCTTGTTCAAGATCCTTTTGCTGTTTGGGTTGAGAGGTACAAGGTTTAAGTACCAATGAAAAAGGATCTGACGCATCAGAAGATCTTCTACCCCATCTCCATTGATCAGTTTTTGCAGCATGCCAGCTTTGGAACCATCCGTTCTTACAAGTTTTCTCTTGGAAAGGATGAGTATGCTAATTTCCTAGAAGATCAGAGACAACTCCACATCTAGAGAATGGCTTCTGTTATGGGGCCTTCATATACTATGGCTTGGGGTGCATTCCAAATCTATTTTGAAGAGTAGGAACTCAAGCTTGGCCAATTATCACTCGCCATGCTCTCTCTCGTCACCTGCCTTCTACATCAATGTACCCCCTCAGTGATCAAATATAATGGTTCTATTGCTCCCATTTATCTTTCTTCTCTTCTTTCTTTGAATCCTTACATTTCCTTTTGCTTAATGACAAAAAGAGGGAGAAAATAAAATATTCTGAAATACATTCCTTAAATTTATCAAATTATTTAAATTTATCTAACAAATTTATTTAAAGTTATTTCAGCACTTTATAAGTCATGCTATGTTTTGTCATCACCAAAAAGGGGAGATTGATGATCAGTCCATCCCCATATAATTTTATTTATTATATGCTTTTTGGTGATTAACAAAACCTTAACACATAATTTTCTAACAATCTTTTCTGAAGTTTATCCACATAAATAAGTCATGGAAAATCTGTAAGTTATTCTCACACACTGTTATTAATGTTCATAGCATACTTCTAAGTACACATCGATTTTCCTTGTAAGAACATCGGCTTCATAAGTGAAATAACAATTTAGACGCTTTATCGATTTCATAAGTCACTTAAACAATGATTTGGTCGCTGTAATGATTCGATAAGTAAAATAACGATTTGGTCGCTATAACGATTTGATAAGTTAAAACAACGATTTGATCGCTATAACGATTCGATAAGTAAAACAACGATTTGGTCGCTGTAACGATTTGATAAGTTAAAACAACGATTTGATCGTTGTAACGATTCGATAAGTTAAACAATGATTTTATCGCTATAACGATTCGATAAGTTAAAACAATGATTTGATCACTGTAACGATTCGATGAGTCAAACAACGATTTGATCACTATAACGATTTGGTAAGTGACACAACGACTTGATCGCTGTAAACGATTCACTATCACGTAAACAACAATTTGTTCTTAGTCAAGGAACGATTTGCTCAAACAACGATTTTATTTACTTAAACAACGATTTGATAGCAAATAACGATTTGATAGAAAACAACGATTTGCCTTTATTCAAACACGATTTGCTTACACTCAAGAACGATTTGTTCAAACAACGATTTGCTTATACTGAAACAACGATTTGCTTGAAGAACGATTTCCTTATACTTGAACAATGATTTGCTTACCCAATGATTTCATAAGTTACTGAATAATGATTATCACATCGATTTCATTTCATCATGGATTTCATTTATGTATGGTCTATAACATCGATTCACGAACAAATTGACTCTCTTCACAACGATTTTGGTTTGAATGAATTATCATGCATTTAATTATAATCTTCTTAGATAAGCTTGATAATAACCATTCTATTCAAACATATTTTCAAAACTCTGTGGAGTTCAAGTCTTCTCTCGTATATCTTTGTATCTTGCACCACGTACATTTATTGTGATTGTACACATCTTTACATGCCACATATCCGTGGCATTCTACACCTATGTTTCTATAGCAAACACTTTTTAGGGTGATAGAATGACATTTCTATTTTGGTGTACATTCTTATAGCATGACTTCTAACGTTGACTGACAGCATGAGATAGTCTAGCTATCTGCTGTTGGTATTTATTGTGTGCAGGTCTTTTGCTAGTACCATATCTTACAACGTTGGATAACCTAAAGTGAAGATATCTGGATGAATCCTCTCTTTGCGTATGTGTCTCCTAGAGCATTAATGACTGCGGCTTACCTGTTCCACACCTCGGACCATACAGTCCAACGTGCTTCAAACATAGAGACAACGGACACTTCAACGACTATATTCTCAAGTGAAGATATATAGAAGACTGATGATTCCATGAAGATAACAACTAAAACATATACAGAGAGATACACTGAGCAACACACATAGAGTCCATCAAGCACTTGCGAGCATCAGCCAAGAAGAGCTCACTCCTTCCAGCGAACCACCTTTTCATCTCTCTCAGCTCTCCATTTTTCATTTGCTTAGTCTTTGGAGAGCCAGTGTAGTTCTGAGAGAGTTTCTTGTTGTAAATCTTTGTCTCTCAGATTCAGCCTTAGATCAAGCAATTTCTTATAAGCTTGGTCTAGGGGCATTCACCTTTTTACACATTCTCTGTGTGTGTTCCTCTTCGGTTGTGAAGAAAAGACATGTAGGAAACAGTGGTTGTTATTCCCTTCATTGAAGAAGGAAGACCTATTGCATCAGGTGTTGGTTTGTACCTCTTCGGGGTAGAAGAGAAGGCCAGCTGCTGCTGGATGTGTAAGAGTCCTTAAGGGGGACAGTACCCTTGTTAGTGAAATCCCAAGTGTTGCTTGGGGACTGGACGTAGGACTCCTTGGGATAGGAGGTCCGAACCAGGATAAAATCTCTTGATGTTTGTGTTTGCTTATTTGTCTTTATTCTCACTAACACTAACTATCGATCCTAGTGTTTTTCTGTTAAGCATTTTTATTGACAAGTTTCACTATAAAAAGATTTTTAGCAATCCATTCACCCCCCCTCTAGGCTTGCTATCTGGGAAACATAGGATATATTGCAGAAGGTCATTCTGTTAATAGACCCCCATATTTTGTTGGAACTAACTATGTGTACTGGAAACCTCGCATGCAGGTGTTTTTGTGAGCACAAGATCATCAAATTTGGAGGGTGGTGAGTAATGGACCCTACGAGTTATCAAAAGATGAAGAGAAGTGGACTCCAGAAGAAATAAAGAAGTCAAATGCAAACTAGAGTGCTATGAACATCATGCAGTGCTCACTTCATCCTACAGATTTTTCAAGGGTCTCATCATGTGCAAGTGCAAAGGAAATATGGAATCACCTGATGGTGATTTATGAAGGTACGTCAGAAGTAAAAGAAACAAAAGCTAACATGCTAGTTTCTGAATATGAAGCATTTAAAATGAAGCATGATGAAACTGTAGCGTATTGACCATTCAGATCGTGTCATTGTGTTTGTGGAGGCCATTGTGTGGCCGATGACGTGTGTAGCAGGTGTTTTCGCATGATGTAAGGCTTTGTGGGCCGATAGTTTGGGCCTAAAGTACTCACTGGTTCACTGTTTGTGAATGCTACAGTGAGGGGCATCGCATTCTGAACATGACGGCCCTGGGTGTCACGTTCATGGTACCACCATTTTGGGTCGATGTCTGCATGCACGTCGCGTGTCGCGCGCGGGGTAGGGCTTACTCACGTTAGGAGTTAGACGGCGACGACCACAACCGTCGCGTTCAGGTCGCGACAGTGTGCTATGTTGCGTTCTCAACTGAATTGCGTTTTAAGCAGGTTTTTGCCGAACAGAGCTTCTGCAAGCTCTACTCAGCTAGGGAAGGAGTTTCTGACATGCTAAGGGGTGATTCAATGTTTTGGTGGTGTTTTGGGTGTGTTCTCGCCGCGAGGACGCCGCGTGGAGCAGGGGAAACACCGTGAGAATCTAGTACTTTGTGTTCTTCGTGGAGGTAGGGAGATTTTGCCTGTTTTGTTGCGTGGATCGTGTGTGTGTTGTGTTTAATGTGTTATTAGCTTTACAAACCGTAGATATCATGCTAGGATGCACATTAAAGCATGTAAAATGGATGAAAACACTGGTGTGTAGGGCCTAAAGGGGAGATCTGGTGAGGGGTCCCCGGATTAGGGTTTTCACCTGTGAAGGCGATAGACCCTCCGATCGTGACCAGGTCGTGACAGGTTGACCCGTTGCATTCATGCTCTTGAACGCGACATATCAGGGAGTCGTGTTCAGGTGGCGACATGGGTCCATGTCGCGGTCACATCCGAGAGCCTATTGTGTTTGTACATGTCAGCATGTTACCCAATTATCATGTTTGGTGATTCATGGTAATAGTAAGCGATGCATTGGCACCCGTAGCGCACAGGGAGCGTGCGGTGTGTGTAGATTTCATGTGTTATCGTGAGGTTTCACGGGCTTGTGCGGTGTGCACGTGGTTTGTGTGTGCGTGGCGAGTAGTACGACCCCTGCCATGGATACCTCTTCAGTTGGGAGCCCCAGGTTTTGTGTGAGCCAGGCACATATGTGTGCTCGGGGCTTGTCCCAGTACTAGGTACCGACGAGGTCTTGTCGTCTTTCGGACACCTCACTCTTGTGTAGAGTTGTACATCTGGCTGAGGGAAAGACGGCAGTGGGACAGCGACTTGTGAGAGTTTGTGTTTTGTCACTTGTAGTGCACTCGTGGTTGGGGGTTACGGACACCAGTAGATGTACTGGACCCCAGCTAGTCCTGTTTTCCAGTGCCTCACTTTAGGGAGCTCGAGCCAGAGTCCCTAAAGGTGCCAGGCCTGGGCCTGCGGCAGTGTGGTCCGTAAGAGTGGTGTTGGTTGGTCTCCACAGTTTCTTGGCTTGTGTTCCAGTGGAGCGGCAGCTAGACCTTACGTCCGTGGCTGCGAGACAGAGAGGTAGTGTGTGTGGTTGTCTGGGTCAGTAGCTGGTGTCGCGAACCAGTCTTCGTGGCTCGAGTGTGGCGTTTTCCTACTTTAGCACGTACACCTGGTTGTGGTGTCGTTTATTTAATATTGTTGCTTTCTGTAAGCGGCAAGCAGTAAGTGATATTTATAGCTTTATATTCTATTAGCTAGTTCTATAAATTGTTAGCGTAGTCTCCTGCTTTACTACTTGTGTTGATTTGCTCGGTTTCTAGGGGAGTTTCCCTACTAAGCCAATGACTCGTGAGGCTCACCCCTACCCCTTTCAGGTGAGGGAGAGCAGGAGACTTCACACCCGTCATCTAGTTCTGAGCCGCACTATAGCGGAGCAGGGTCTGCACCTCCAGCAATGTAATTTTCTTTCTTTGTACACCTCGGGGTATGTCCCAAGTTGCTGTTGTAGTTGTGTACGGTTTTAGTTGAGAAATGGCTATGTAAATTCCTTATAAATATTTGTGAGATGGCAATCTTATAATATATTTCAGCAGTTTCCTTTATATTTCTACGGACTTGTGTGAATGATATCCCTTGCGAGGCTTCGGCTCGTTAGCGGGAGGCTGAGTCAGATCAGGCACGTTATTAGGTTTACGGGTCTGGACGACGAGGGCTGCTACAGTTGATATCAGAGCAAGGTCCGTGTGGATATAAAGGAATCAGAAATTTGCATAGCCTATTCTCTACTTTAGCCCACTGCTGGTAGTTGACCCTAGTTTTTGTAATAATAATTGTATGCGTGTGGTTGGAATATTGTTTGTGCAGGATCAGAATGGTAGATAGAAGGGATTGGGAGGAGGGTGGAGATGAGTCAGGAGAGGTTGCTACGCAGTGGATGATAGAAAGGATATGGGAAAGTCTTACAGATATTCGGATGAGGTTGGATAAGCAGCGGCACCAGTACAGCCAGCAGTTGCAAGACCACCAGTTGTAGAGGAAGCAGTGCCAGTAGCACCAGTTCCACCACCAGGAGTTGGGGTACCATCTTTTGTACCCATACCTCCAGCAGCACCAGCACAGCCAGTTAGTGCAGAGGAGCCTATGGCACTAGTGGAAGATTTTGAGGTTGCAACCCCCTACGTTTCAGGAGGCCCTAACCCCGACATAGCGGAGCACTGGGTGCATGAAATAGAGAGGGTATTCGTGACAATGAGATGTTCGCAGATAGATAGGGTGATTCTTGCCACCTATCAGTTGCGAGGGTTTTACACAGGAATGGTGGAGATTGAAGATGCAGACGGTGTTTGCATGTAGCACCCCGGAAAATTTAATTACATAAAAATTTAAATAAATAGAAATAAATAATTTCCATATATCAGAGTATTTAAAAACATACGTATCATTATCGTATGTGCTAAAACACAGGAGAAAATTCCGTAAAAATTATAAATCAACCCACACATTATTCCTAAGGGGACAAAGAAATCGTGCAATACAAAATCTGATTAACCAAGTGTAATCACATGGTGATCAATTATCCAAATAAGGAAACAAGTCGGAAAATCGTTAACACGGAAATACGACGCAATCATAAATTAATAAAAATGTTGGAGAGACTTCCAACATTATATATTAATGACCTAATATCATAATTGAGCCAATGGACAAACATTGGTCCAAAATCAAATGAAGCAAGAAAATACATGGAAATTCGTAACCTAAATAGGGTGAAATTAGAAAGAGGCAATTAGAGTTGAATTGGGATGATATCATGCACTCTTGGCAACCCAAATTTGTGCCTAGCCATCCTTTGGGATTGCTTGATGGCGAAGGCACTCCAATGGAGGAGGAAATCCTCAATTAGGAAAGTAATATGCTGAAACCGCAACTTGGCTTTCCTTGTTGCATTAGGACTCCTAAAACCCATGGATGCTTAAATACTCTCCACTAAACCTAGGGACGAGTTTTACCACTTGCTGGGGTCGTGTGGAGTTGTTCTTGGCAGCTGGGGAGCTGTGGAACGACCACAAGAAGGTCATCTTTTTCCCCTGTTCGTCTGCTACGACCTGTGCAACCCGTCCCATTGGAGTCGAGCAAAGGTAGGGTAAACCTAAATCCCATCATGCAAGACTTACACCCCTGGAAATAGGGTCAAGTCTACATTCTAACCCAAGTGGAATGCACAATTTTCATGCAGTACACTGGGAGTAGGCGTTCTTCAATAGACGGTCAGAACGAGGGTCTCTGAAGAACGAAACTTCATCAACCTAGAAGGTAGGTTTTTCAGGAAAAATGTTCGCAAATCATATACCAATGTGTAGATCATCAAGTCTAGTTTCATTTCCATTTGGTTTCATCAATTCCAATGAGTAGATTTTGAATTATAGGCGTTTTGCCAAAGTCGCGCATGTTTGGGACTTTTTACGTTCATGTTGATTTATCGTGCATCCTGAGGCCGTTTTAAATTATTTAAAAATCATAGTTGCATCTATTCCATGTTCCCTTCAACTTTCATATTGAGACTTTTTTCCAAAGAGCCCTAGTTTAGAAGAATAAGTGTTGCAATGATCGCCCTTTGTATTTCTGAGTTTTCGATCTGATGTCTGAACTGCGTCCGGTTCAGACGCCGCGTTTAGGCATCTGGTATCACGGCGCTCGGGCTGACATGATGAAAGGAATCAAGGCCGTCTGGTACGACGTAATTCATGCACGGACTGGTCAACGGCCCGCGGGGTCTGCGCGCCGCCTGGAGTCTGGGCCGGTCTGATCTGCGGCGGGATACCCTGACGCGTGCAGGTGGTTTTCCCGCCCAAAGTTTTATTAAATGATTTTTTGTAGACGCATCCGTATCCCCCGACGCGATTCAATCATTAATGTGGCCAGGCATGTGGGCGCGATTTAGCTTCTTCACTTTCGCCTGTTTTGACTGTGCCCTGCATTTTGAAGTGCGTCACTGTATAGGACGCGTATTTACAGGCTTACCGAGGATGTTTAACACGGGTGTCAAGTGTAAGATTTGCATGTCATGGTTCTAATCATCTCATGATGTCTATTAATAGCTTAAAGGTGATTACCCATTTAAAAGCTATAATTACACGAACATTATCTAATTGTTCTCTTAATGACATGATCATTCATGTAACTTGTGATTTACTCTTCCTACTGTTCTACCATGTTTAAATTATAATTGTTATCTTAAAACCTTGCAATCCATGATCATTTAAATGCATAGTTCCATCTCATGTTATATTGTTAAGTGCTTTCCGGGAGTTTGAAACTGATGGATTGTGGATTGAGATGCATACATCACTACACACTTACACATCTAGACAACCCTTTCTTGAGGATTTGGAAGCTCTCTATCGGTCATTCCGAATTGGTAGACTAGCGAACTTTTCTCTAAGACCTCCGTAAATCTCCGTTCTCCATGGATTCCCACATGGAGACCGACTTGGTTGTACCATTGAAGTTCCCTGGAGATAGCGTGCACTTCCTCTCTCATCTTGTTCTCGTGACTAAAGCCATTAATGCAAAGATTGAACTAAAGTATAAATCGTACGTTATGCTGCCAAATTTATCTCTTGACCATTGTTCTCATGAAATCATGTTCAATTTACTTATTACTTGTCTCATCATCATCTTGAACATGAAGTTACACATGCTTACATCTTGAAACTCTCATTGGCCATTGTTAATGACTGTGGGTATCTACATTAAAATTTAAGTGAGATGCTGACTGGCACGGCGAGTGTCCAAGGGCTCCAGTCTAGCCCCAATGATGGAGAGTCATAAATATACTATTAACCATGGGGTATAATGATTACTGGCGTTGCATTTGCACTGGGAGTCATGCGTGCCGTGTTGAATGATAGATACAATAACCACATACATGTGTCCTAGTGTGCATTTCAAGGTGGATCTTTCCTTGATGTACATTAGTGTCTACATGCCCGATTAGTGTTACATGATCGTGCTCATGCATTCTTGCTTGCTTGCTTGCGTGATATGGCCATCCTGCATTTAATGCAATTAGTGATATCTCGCGTTCTTGAAAGCTATTGACATCAAGTGAAATCTTGCGTGCTTGTACAAAGTGATATATTGCTAGTTCTATCTTGTTATATCCTTCTGGATCTTGCTTTATCATGATCACTCTATCTAGCTTGTTCATGTATCCTGTTTCAATGAGTTTTATTCGTATGTGCATATCATGATAATCATCGTACTTACCTAGTTCTAAATTGTTAATCACTTATATCATTGCCCGCACATTGAGATATAAATCCTACTGGGCTAGTTTGCTCATCTAACCATTCTAGCTGATTATGACATTCAAGAGGAAGAGTAAGTCGAGAATGGGAATGCGTCGAGTGAGTGATGAGCGTTCCAACTATGAGTCTAGTTATAGTAGTTGCTTTGAGTGTTAGATTCATGTAGTAGGAACTGAGGAATAAATGTACTTTTCTTTTTATTAAGTCTTAGTCCTGTATTAGTTCCTTTGAAACAAATATGAGATTTGAATACAATTTCCATTGAGTTCAATTTTGGGCCCTATGATGATGTATGTTGTTATACATTTAGTGCGTGCTAGCTAGAGGCTTATTTACCGACTGTTCATGTCTCGGGATATCGACTCGAATTATTCGAATTAATTATCCACTGTAAAATTCTCAGGACGTGACATTGCAGGAAGACCAGAGGATAGTATCACCTAGCATGAATTTCTGACGGTCTTCAATGATACTTTCTTTCCAGTCCAGATGTAGTAGGCGAAGAGGGAGCAGTTCCGGACTTTACAACAGGGGAATTTGTCGGTATTAGAGTATCAAATGAGATTTATGGCTTTGAGTAGATACGCTCCATATGTGGTGACTGATAATACTATGATGGTGGAGTACTTCATCAGAGGCTTGCGAGCTGAGTTGCAAGATGCAGTGAGTGATTCCCCTTATGTGCAGGATGGTGGAGGAGGCGGCGTAGAGAGCAACAATATTAGAAAGGACTATTCGGGCCAGATAGGGACAGTCACAGACAAGTGGATCAGGTAGATTCTGGCTTCCCCAGCAGTCTACTGGCATCAGCATGGGTAAGGCACCCTCAGGAGCTTCATCATCGACATGATTTGCAAAGTGGGGCAAACAAATAATGAAGTTCTTCCGAGGAGGAGGTCGAGGTGGAGGCAGACAACAGGGCTTCCAGCAGGGTAGTTTTCAACAGGGTCGTGGTTATAGACCACCAGTTCCAGAGGAGTCACAGCAGAGTACGACAGGGCAGTCCACAGTTTTTCCAGGGTTTAGGTGTTATACCTGTGGTCAGCCAGGGCACTTAGCCAGAAATTGTCCGCAGTCCCAAGGTTATGGCTTCGGCAGAGGGACTCAGAAGCAGCAACAATCATACCAACCACCAGCAGAGCAAGGTAGAGGTGCACCGTACCAGAGAGGAGGACGAGGCCGAGTGATGGCAATCACTAGAGCACAGGTGAAGGCATCCAATCTCATTGAAGGTATATTACCGCTCTTTAACTTTTCTGCTAGAGTGTTGATTGATCCGAGTGCTTCCCATTCATTTATTTTCAAAGATTTTTTGGATAGTATAGTACATCCCCTAGAAGAGAGGTAATGTGAGTTGGTAGTAGAAGTTCCTTCCGGTGGCTACGTGCTCACCTCCTACTTTTTAGATGAGGTTCCGATAATGGTTCAGGGCAATCAATTATCAGCTAGATTGTATGTCGTATCGTTGAAGGATTATGATGTGATATTGGGAATGGATTGGTTAGAAGCTTATGGGGCATTGGTGGATTGTAGAAAGAAGAGGGTCAGGTTTTGCAGGCCCGATGAAGCAGTATTTGAATTTCAAGGTATGCCTTTTTGTACTCCTAAGCTATTATATTCTGCACTTAAAGCTAGGAAGTGATTAATGCGGGGTGTGTAGCGTACCTTGCTTCAGTTAGTAGTTAGTTGTAGTGTAGATCTTGTAGATAGATCAGTGCCATGTTTAGGGAATTGGCAGATGTATTTCCAGAAGATCTGCCAGGGTTAGCTCCACACAGAGAGGTGGACTTTACGTGAATTGCAGCCAAGCAGTATGCCAATCAAAAGCACCATACAGAATGGCACGCCAGAATTAAAGGAATTGAAGAAGCAACTGCAAGAATTGTTAGAGAAGGGTTTCATTAGACCAGTCATTCGCCATGGGGAGCGTCAGTATTATTTGTCAGAAGAAAGATGGCAGTTGAGAATGTGTATTGACTATAGGCAATTAACAAGGTCACAATTAAGAATAAGTATCCACTCCCCAGAATAGATGATTTGCTTGATCAGCTTCAATCAGTCAAGGTGTTTTCCAAGATAGATTTGAGATCAAGATATCATCAGTTGCGGATAAAGGAAGAAGACATTGATAAGACAGCTTTCAGGACCAGATATGGGCATTACGAGTTTGTGGTGATGCCATTTGGTTTGACAAATGCACCAGCAGCCTTCATGATTTAATGAACATGATCTTTCACCCATATTTAGACCAGTTCTTGTGGTTTTTATTGATGATATTTGGTTTATTAAGCATCAGAGGAGGAGCATGCAGCACACCTAAGGATCACATTGCAGACCTTAAGAGATCACCAGTTGTATGGTAAGTTCAGTAAATGTGAGTTCTGGTTGAAAGAAATTTCAGTTCTAGGTCATGTCATTTCAGCAGAGGGTGTTGCAGTTGATCTAGCCAAGGTTGAAGCAGTAATGAAATGGGAAGAACTGAAGACTGTGTCAGAAATTAGAAGCTTTTTGGGCCTTGCAAGATACTACAGACGGTTCATCCAAGATTTCTCGAAGATAGCAGCTCCAATGACAAGATTGACAAGGAAAGGAATACCTTTTGTATGGTCTACATAATGCAGGCGTAGGTTAGTAGAATTAAAGAAGAGATTGACTTCAGCACTGATATTGGAAATTCCATCAGGTAGTGGCGGATTTGTTTTATATACAGTTGCATCAAGGAGAGGTTTGGGAGCAGTGTTGATGCAGCATAGCAAGGTGATAGCTTATGCATCTAGACAGTTAAAGAAACATGAAGAGAATTATCCAACACATGATTTGGAGTTAGCAACAGTAGTTTTGCATTAACGATTTGGCGGCACTATTTATATGGTGAAAGGTTCGAGATATACTGATCATAAGAGTTTTAAAGTATATCTTTTCTCAAAAAGATTTGAATTTAAGACAGCGCAGGTGGATGGAGTATTTGAAAGATTATGACTTCAGTTTAGCATATCATCTAGGTTAAGCTAATGTGGTGGCGGATGCACTGAGTAGAAAAGCAGTTATGAATCAACTTATGATCAGAGAATGGAAATTGTATGAAGATGTGGCAGAAAATTCATTATATGTGCCTAATAGCTAGCGGAGAGCAATATTAGCAAGTAACACAATGGAACCTTCCCTATACTGGCAGATAGTGGAAGCGCAGAGAACAGATGACAATTTAGCAGATATTGTAAGAATGGAGGAAGTGACTCTTTGAGATGACAGTGTGGTCAGACTCAAGGGTCGATTATATGTGCCAGCAGATGCTGAGGTCAGACAGAAAGTATTGGAAGAGGCTCACAGGTCAAGATACACCATTCATCTAGGCAGTAATAAAATGTATCAAGATATGAAGAAACATTTTTGGTGGCCCAATATGAAGAAAGAAATTGCAGAATTTATAGCAAGATGTGCAGTTTATCAGCAGATAAAGGTAGAGTACTAGAGGCTAGGAGGATTGTTACAGCCGTTACCCATTCCACAGTGGAAATGGGATGATATTGCTATGGATTTCATCGTTGGTTTGCCTAGGTCATCAACAGGTCATAATGGTATTTTGGTCTTTATGGATAGATTGACCAAAGTTTGTAGGTTATTACCAGTAAGTATGTCTTGGTCGTGGATAGATTAGCCAAATTATACGTAGAAAGAATAGTACCTTTGCATGGGATTCCATTTACCATTGTTTTAGATTGAGATCCTAGGTTCACATCAGGCTTTTGGAGGAGTTTGCAAAGAGTGGTTGGCACAGAATTGAGATATAGTTCAACTTATCATCCACAGACAGATGGGCAAACAGAAAGAACAATTTGAACAATAGAAGATATGTTGAGGGCTTCTTGTTTAGTTTGGGGAAGTGTATGGGAGCATCACTTGGGCATGGTAGAGTTTGCCTATAATAACAACCATCATGCAAGTATTGGAATGGCACCTTATGAAGCATTCTATGGTAGACCGTGTAGAACACCATTAAATTGGCAGGCCTTTGCAATTTGAGGTTGGAGATTATGTCTTCTTGAAAGTTTTCCCCTACTAAAGTGTGCTCAGGTTTAGAAAAAGAGGCAATTGAGTCCGAGGTATGTTGGCCCATTTCAGATAAAGAAAGAGTTGGTGAAACAACTTACAGATTAGATTTACCAGTAAATTTTACTGATGCACATGACGTGTTCCACGTTTCAATGCTCAGAAGGTACATTAAAGATCCTACCCAAGTGGTTAGTTATCAGAGAGATGACTTGAAGCCAGATATGACAATGCCGGAATATCCAGTGCAAATTACAGGTCGCAGAACCCAGAAACTCAGAAATAAAGAAATTGAACTACTGAAAGTCAGATGGGAAAATAGACAAGGTGGAGAAGATACATGGGAACTAGCAGATGAAATGATGAAAGAGTATCCATACTTGTTTGTTTTTATTTTTTTTTAGGTGATAGTACCATACTTGTGTAAGTGAAAGTTTATTTGATGTCGAGTTTCCGTTTTAAATTTCGAGGACAAAATTTCTTTTAGGTGATAGTAATGTAACGTATTGACCGTTCGGATCGTGTCATTGTGTTTGTGGAGGCTAGTGTGTGGCCGAAGATGTGTGTAGTAGGTGTTTCCGCAGGATGTAAGGCTTTGTGGGCCGACGGTTCGGGCCCAAAGCACTCACTGGTTCACTGTCTGTGAACGCGACAGTGAGGGGCGTCGCGTTCTGAACGTGACGGCCCTGGGTGTCGCATTCATGGAACCGCCGTTTGGGTCGACGTCTGCATGCACGCGCGTGTCGCGTGTGTGGTAGGGCTTACTGACGTCAGGAGTTAGATGGCGACGACTACAACCGTAGCGTTCAGGTCGCGACAGTGTGCTATGTCGCGTTCTCAACTGAATTGCGTTTTAAGCAGGTTTTTGCTGAATAGAGCTTCTGCAAGCTCTGCTCGGCTAGGGAAGGAGTTTCTGACGTGCTAAGGGGTGATTCAACGTTTTGGTGGTGTTTTGGGCGTGTTCTCACCGTGAGGACGCCGCGTAGTGCGGGGGAAACACCGTGAGAATCTCGTACTTCGTGTTCTTCGTGGAGGTAGGGAGATTTTGCCTATTTTGTTGCGTGGATCGTGTGTGTGCTGTGTTTAATGTGTTATCAGCTTTACAAACCATAGATATCATGCTAGGATGCACATTAAAGCATTTAAAATAGATGAAAACACTGGTTTGTAGGGTTTAAAGGGGAGATCTGGCGAGGGGTCCTCGGATTAGGGTTTTCATCTGTGAAGGCGACAGACCCTCCCGTCGTGACCAGGTCACGATAGGCCGACCCGTCGCGTTCATGATCTTGAACGTGACATATCGGGGTGTCGCGTTCAGGTGGCGACATGGGTCCCTGTCGCGCTCATAGCTGAGAGCCTATTTGTGTTTGTACATGTGATCATGTTACCCGATTATCATGTTTGGTGATGCATGGTAATAGTGAGCGGTGCATTGGCACCCGTAGCGCACAGGGAGCGTGCGGTGTGCGTAGCTTTCATGTGGTTGTCGTGAGGTTTCACGTGGCTTGTGCGGTGTGCACGTGGTTTGTGTGTGTGTGGCGAGTAGTACGACGCGTACCATGGATACCTCTTCAGTTGGGAGCCCCATGTTTTGTGTGAGCCAGACACATATGTGTGCTCGGGGCTTGTCCCAATACTAGGTACTGCGAGGACGCTGCGTAGAGCGGGGGAAACACCGTGAGAATCTCGTACTTTGCGTTCGTCATGGAGGTAGGAGATTCTACCTATTTTGTTGCATGGATTGTGTGTGTGTTGTGTTTAATGTGTTATCAACTTTTAAAACCGTAGATATCATGCTAGGATGCACATTAAAGCTTTTAAAATGGATGAAAACACTGTTTGTAGGGTTTAAAGGGGAGATCTGTCGAGGGGTCCTCGGATTAGGGTTTTCACCTGTGAAGGCGACAGACCCTCCCATCGTGACCAGGTCGCGACAGGCCGACCCGTCGCATTCATGATCTTGAACGTGACATATCGGGGTGTCGCGTTCAGGTGGCGACATGGGTCCCTGTCGCGCTCATAGCCGAGAGCTTGTTTGTGTTTGTACATGTGAGCATGTTACCCGATTATCATGTTTGGTGATGCATGGTAATAGTAAGCGGTGCATTGGCACCTGTAGCGCACGGGGAGCTTGCAGTGTGCGTGGTTTGCATAACATTCACGTGGTTGTCGTGAGGTTTCATGTGGCTTGTGCGGTGTGCACGTGGTTTGTGTATGCGTGATGAGTAGTACGACGCCTACCGTGGATACCTCTTTAGTTGGGAGCTCCAGGTTTTGTGTGAGCCAGGCATGTGTGTGTGCTCGGGGCTTGTCCCAGTACTAGGTACCGACAAGGTCTTGTCATCTTCCTTGACACCCTCACTCTTGTGTAGAGTTGTACGTCCGGCTGAGGGAAAGATGGCAGTGGGATAGTGACTTGTGAGAGTTTGTGTTTTGTCGCTTGTAGCGCGCTCGTGGTTGGGGGTTACGGACACCAGTAGACGTACTGGGCCCCAGCTAGTCCTATTTTCCAGTGCGTCACTTTAGGGAGCTCGGGCCAGAGTCCCTAAAGGTGCTAGGCATGGGCCTACAACAATGGGTCCGCGGGAGTGGTGTTGGTTGGTGTCCACAGTTTCTTGGCTTGTGTTCCAATGGAGTGGCAGCTGGACCTTACATCCGTGGCTGCGAGACTGAGAGGTAGTCCTGTGTGGTTTGTCCAGGTCAGTAGCTGGTGTCGCGAACCAGTCTTCGTGGCTCGAGTGTGGCATTTTCCTACTTTAGCACGTACACCTGGTTGTAGTTTGCCGTTTATTTAATATTGTTGTTTTCTGTTAAGCGGCAAGCGGTAAGTGATATTTACAGCTTTATATCTGTTAGCTAGTTCTCTAAATTGTTAGCGTAGTCTCCTACTTTACTACTTGTGTGGTTTGCTCGATTTCTAGTGGAGTTTCCCTACTGAGCCAGTGACTCGTGAGACTCACCCCTACCCTTTCAGGTGAGGGAGAGCAAGAGACTTCGCACCCGTCGTCTAGTTCTGAGCCGCACCGTAGCAGAGCAGGGTCTGCACCTCAGCAGTGTAAATTTCTTTCTTTGTACACCTCGAGGTATGCCCCAGGTTGCTGTTGTAGTTGTGTACGGTTTTAGTTGAGAAATGGCTATGTAAATTCCTTATAATATTTATGAGATGGCAATCTTATAATATATTTCAGCAGTTTCCTTTATATTCTACGGACTTGTGTGAATGATATCCCTTGTTTGGCTCGCTTCGCTGGGGAGCGGGAGGCGGAGTCGGATCAGGCACGTTATTAGGTTAACGGGTCTGGACGACGAGGGCCGCTACAAAAACATTTCAGAGATGTATGGTAGATTAACTTTGTTAACCAATGGTTTAAAGAATCTAGGAAAGACTATACACAATAGGAACTTGTCAGAAAAATACTTAGATCTTTAACCCCTGTATGGCACACTAAGGCTATTGTAGTGGAAGAATCGAGAAATTTATCTATCACATCTGTGATGAACTAAGTGGATCCTTGATGACTTATGAGTTGGGCTTAAAGAGAGCTGAAGAAGATGTCAAGAAGAAGAAGCCACTTGCACTCAAGGCAAGTCCCAACATCAAAGAAGCTATGATGAGAGTGAGTCGTCTACCTTTGAAAATGATTCATGTGAGTTTGCCCTCATCACAAGAAAATTTAGAAAATTTCTGAGAAAAGAAGGTAAGGGATTTTTGAAAAAGAAATCACAGGTAAACAATTCCTCAAAGCCTAAACAGTATGTGAATAAGAGATCTGACAGAGTGTTATGTTATAATTGTTGGGTTGAGTGTGAATTTAATATATTTCTCCTCATAGTTTTGATGATGACATGTTGTGATTTTAATGCCTAATGGATGGAACATGTTACATACATCACTTATGTAATAACAATGCTCAAAAGCATGTTCCCAAACACATTACATCACATACCTTGATGATAATATCTTGTACTAATGGTTT
>JACBKR010004894.1:0-21383 GCA_014218235.1 Colocasia esculenta
TGAAAACCCTCGCGCCGGTTCACCTCCTTTTTGTGGGGCCTTCCTTTTAAAACCCTCCAAGTCCATTCTAAGGCCACCCCGACCCTTTTTCACCCCTCCTCTCTTGTTCCCTCCTCCTCCTCTCCAAACCCCCTCTCTTTCCCCTTCAGGGCTCCGTCTCCGACGATCCTGCTCCTCGTGGGATCCCTCCACTCTGCCTTCACACCATTCTCATCCTTCCTCTGCGATGGCACCCAAATCGAAGCTTCTCGCTCGCCGTCGTCGCGCTCCGACGGACGCCGGAGAAAGCTCCAGGGGTCCTTCTGAACGCCGCAGCAAGCATCGTGAGGATCGGTTACCGGAACTCATCGTTCCTCAAGGTCTCCGTCTTATCCGACCCAACGGCACCTTCAAGAAGATTGTCCAATCCCGGTATGTGGACTTCGAGTCCTTAGCACCGATGTTCCCCTCACTCCTACCTTATTTTGACACTCAAGGGTGGACATCCTTCTTATACTCACTGCCTGAATACTCTCAAACTGCCGTATCTGAGGTTGAAATCTTCAACTACAATCCCTCTGCTTCTGAGTACTATGAGCTTCTCACGTTGGAACCTTATGACACTACCAAGGAGATTGCTCGTCTCAACGCCAACTCCTTCCTCCCTTGATCCGGATGATCCATCACATCTTCACTACCTTGATCGTCCCGAAGGATGGAAGTCGAGAGTTAGTCACCGAGGTCCACAAATCCTTGTTCATCTTTTTCTCAAGTGTCAAGAACTCAATCTTCCTGAACTCATGATAAGCCTCATCCGTCGGTGTTTCTCTAACACAAAAGATCAATGCCATATGCTTGCCCCATCACTTCTCTTCTTATTTTCCTTGGCATTCCTATCCCTCCAAGTGAGCTCATCTCACTAAAATCCCGAAGTGCCTTTGACCTCACTGCCGCCAACCGCATGGGCTACAAGATTGTAGACGGCGTCGTCACTAGGACTCTCAAGGGACAGGAACCACAAGGAGCTGACGTGTCAACTGGTGAAGAAGACAATGAAGGCGATGAAGCAAATGAAGGCAGTGATGAAGAACCTGAAGATGAGCAAATGCCTGACCAAGCTCAAGAGTTTGATGATGTACCTGTGCCTCCACAACAATCCGTTCATGATTACTTGGCACAAATCCATCAAGAAATGATCTCAGGATTTGCTCAGATGACTTCAAGATTTGATCAAGTGGATGCTCGCCTCAACACTCTGGATGACCGGCTTGACCACCTCTACTCCGAGAGAGATGGATCCCGTCCCTCCTTCTGCTGGACATGACAATGAATAGAGGGTCTCAGGGTCATTAGAGGTCACTAAGAGTCTTAGATGAGAATTAGTCTAACTTGTCTTATCATCTTTTGCTTGTTCATGTTATTTCCCTTTCTTTTTATTGAGTCATGCAATGATTATCAAATGTACTGTGAAATTTCAATGATCAATCAATGAAAACTCAGTTCATGTTTATTTGTGCTTGACTTGACCTTTTGCATGTTGTCAAAAAGGGGGAGAACATCAATATATGCATCAATTGAATGTTTTTGTCATCATCAAAAAGGGGGAGATTGTTGGGTTTTCATATATCATGTTTTGATGATCACATTAACACCTTGAACATTGATTTAATGCAAAATTGATGTGCTAACTAACATGAAAAACACCATGAAAGTGATTGAGTTAAACATTGCTAAATCATACAATGTATATCACTAACAATGTATTGCATGTAGGTGCACAAGCATGAAACATGGAGCATTGAAGAGATGAGCATAAAGCAAAAAAAATCTGTCAAAAAGGTGTATCTGTCGACAGATGAACTCTACCTGTCGACAGATGCATACAGTCATTCCAAGACAGAACTCAGGTTTGCATCTCTGAGTGTATCTGTCGACAGATGCAATGTACCTGTCGACAGATACACACAGACAACCCAGGACAGAGCTCAGGTTTTCAATTCCTGAGTGCATCTGTCGACAGATGCAAACTGCCTGTCGACAGATACACTCAGAAACTCATTTTCCTGAAACCCAGTTCTCAGCCTGAGTCTGCCTGTCGACAGATGCAAGTGCACCTGTCGACAGCCGACGGAAACTTCAGATTTTGGGTTTCCAAATCCGGCCCCACTTGGGTGTTTCCTTCCTCCACGACCCCCACCTTTACCTAACACTATATAAGCATCCTTTTGGAGCCAATTTCGCAGAGAGCAGCCTCCCATCCAAGAGCCTCCAAGGGACCAAGAGGAAAAGCCCCAAATTGCTGCTCTGCTTCAACTTTCCGCCCAGATCGACGTGGAATCACCATCTATGCGGAGCTGAAGCCGGATCGTCATCAATTCAACCTTCTACATCGATCAATCTACATCCAATCGAAGTTTGAAGAGTGTTTGGACGATCCACGAGAAGAATTCCAACGGATTTGTTCCCTAATTCCCATTCTTCTCCATTTCATAATTTCCATTCCATCGTGTGTGTGTGTGGTTGTGTTTCAAGCATCCCTTGTGCTTGATTCACGTATTTGTGGTTGTTCTAATCGTGGTTCATCAGACAACGTGTGTGTGGTTGAGTTGTAGTGTTGAACTCGCTCATAAGCAGTCGTTTCTGCGTGTGTGTGTGGACGGTGGATGTAGGATACACGAGTTGTGTACTCCGAACCACCTTAAATCATCGTGTTCTGTGGTTTGTTCGCGTTTTGCGATAGATGATTGGTAGGCACGGTGTTCATACGCACGTTTGATTTTCTGTTCTCACTTAAATCAACTCAAGCGGTCTCACACTTAATTGAATTTGAATCAAATTTCATTAAGATCGCTGTAGCATCTAAAAGAAGCCATCGATAGTTTAAAATTGCCGTAATCTATTCAAACCCCCCCTTCTAGATTACCATATTGTGTACTTCCGCATAACTCTTCACAAGCTTCTGAAACAAGAAAGCCAGCCATTGGGGGGGGCTGTCCCCAACGGCTCTGAAGGCTGTCAAGTCACCCTATGAGTGGGAGAAAGGCTCTCCTTATGTCTGAACCCGAAATGGCCTCTTCCCACTCCTCTCTTCACCCTTGCAAGAGGAGAAAAGAGAAAAGAAAAACCCTAGAGAGAAACTGAGAAAACCCCACTTTGGAACCAGAAACCTCAACCTGAAGACTGTTCCGGAGATCTACTGCTTCAAGGAGGTTGTTGGATCGACGAGGAAGGCCTCCCCGACCTTGGAAGGCCGTGGAGCTCGCTCAGGAACCCGGAGTCAAGCATTCTAGAGCTTCTTGGGACAGCCCAAGAGAGCTTCACCGAGCCCTAGATCCCTTGGTGCAATTTTTAAAAGCAAGTGACCTATCTATGATGTTCTCGTATGTGTCTAGGTCGTTTCTATTATTTTTATGGATTTTTCCTCGAGTCCTAGACCATCCCATTCACCCAAGTTTGAGAGCTCGGGTCTGTGTTTCTGCACAGACCTGCATTGACGGCAAGGTCAATGGACGCCGATATCATGCTGGCGTCCATCGACCATGTCGCTGACCATGAGTCAGCGGCCAGAGACTGCCGCCAAGTTCCTCTGGACAGAACAGTGACCTGTTCTGCCCTTCCTATCGACTATTTTCGGTATGGTTTCCATGATGAGGATATATGGTAACCCTATACACTATGTATATTGTCAATTATGGTGTGTGGATGAGTGTGATGTATGATGGGGAATGTAGGAAATTTATACCGTGAATGTGTAAGCATGAAATGTTGAAATTCTTGCCAATCCATTTCATGGTTAGGATTAGTCTGAATGCCTTAGTTTTGTCAAAGCATGAAGATTTGCATGAAATGTTGAAATTCTTGCCAATCCATGTTTCATGGTTAGGATTAGTCTGAATGCCTTAGTTTTGTCAAAGCATGAAGATTTGTAGATCAGTATATGTATTCTCAATTTTGATAATTTGTCCATTGCTTGCATGAGTTGCAAATAAATTCGGTTCGGTAACTAGAAAGGCATGCAAGAATGGTTGTGGTGATCGATTTTGATTGTATGATTTAGGATAGTTCTGTATTCTCAGATCATGTATATGATAGTAATCTCTGTTAAAACAGCAAGTGGCAAAATCGCATGATATGTTAAACCCCATGTTAACTTACGTTGTGAATAGCATGCTAAATAGGTGTTTTATTTACTGTAAATTCCATTTAGCTCATAAAAATCTGAACAATGGGTGTATGATCTAGAACCCGAAAATAACATGTGGTTAAAATTTTAGGTCATTTAGACCAGTATATAAGAAGTTATGTATTTTCCATGTGAAATTAGTAATCTACGTATGATATCGTAATGTGATTAGATAGTGCTTAAACCTAACTTGAATGATGAAATTTCTATGTGTTAAGCTCCTGAAATCTGTAGTGCCATGTTAGGAAAAACAGAGATGTGCATGTGAGTGAGAAAGTGAATGAGATGAAAAGTGATATGTGTAAACCATGTGTAAAAAAATCGGTAAAATGTGTAAATGTGTAAATTGTGCCAAGTGTGACATTGCTTCCACAGAGGGCAGTGGAACTGTATCGGGGAAAAGTCCCCCTGAGAAAGTTCAGTGTGTAAGTGACCCTAAGGGCATTAGGGGGAAATCCTAGAGGTGGACAAGTACCACTGGTTAGGGTGGAGAATTGTTCTCCCGGTTTGCGCAGTCCAAGAGTCGCCATTGGAATGCTTAGATGGCGTCTATGTGTAATGTGATGTGTATATGTCTTTCTTTGGTGGTTTGGACTATGTGTCACGGCACCTAAAATGTGTAATGTGTATGTGTCCATGTGTAAATGTGTAAGTGAACAATGTGAATGTGTATGTGTAAAGAGTAACCATGTGAAAGAGAAAACTTGTGTAAGGAAAATGTGAAATTCTAATGTGAAAATATGTTGTTGAAATCCATGTGAGACAAATCTGAAACCATGTGAAATCAGTAAATTCATGTTGTTATTATCATGTGTATGTGTGTAAAAATGCCTAGAATCCATGTTAGGGATAATTAATGAGCACGTGTGCAAATAGCATGATTGGTTATTCACATGATTTGTTTTAAGCACATTGTAGCTCTCATGTGTAGGTTTACAGCCATTAAACCATGTGAAACCAGCAACTTAAAGCATGTGAAAATGTCTATGTATGTGTTTAAAAACATGTAGGATCCATGCTAGTCGTGTTTTCCTTCCATGTTTGCGCAATGTTCATGTTGGTAGCTCTCATGTCCTGGTTCTTTAAAGACAAAGTTTCATGAGTAAATTGAATAGAGAGCATGTGATAGGTAAAGTTTTATTCTTAGAAATCTGAAAGCATGATCCATGTATAAACTTGTAAAACTTTCATGATAGGTTGAAACCTTCAAATAATTGCATGCCATGTGTTGTAAATGTTGAATGTGCATGTGTAGAAACCCCTATGACTTATACGTGTATGTTATGAGTAGTGTTTCTTGCTGAGTCTTTGGACTCACTCCTTGCTTCGGCGTACAGGTGTAGTTGGTGACGTGGCCTTTGGAGGAGACAGTGGAGACGGACTCCAAGCGCGGAGATTAGCTAGTTTTGGAGCTTCTTTGTGATTTGTGTATTTCATAGTATGTACTTTGAACATTGTATTAGAATTATCATGAAAAGAATGTATAAGTGTGGACATTATGTATTTTCATTTCAGCAATTTAAATTATGTGAACTTTTAGTTCCTTATTGTTAATTTCAAACTTCATATATGTTAAATGTGGATGATGAATGAATGGAGACAGTTGTCTTTTACTTCCGCTACTCTGTTGTATATTCGCGTGTATCTCAGCTGTATGTATCGTTTGGGTAAATGTCCCACTGTGAGGACTCTTGCTATACCGACGTGGGTTGGTATAACCGTACCGGTATAATGAGGGCCGTCACAAAGTATGTAATTAAAATGTTCTTTTAGTCCACTGTAACTCTGTAAATAGAATATTGGTGGTTAGTAGAAACATCAGTAACTCCTGTACGTGTACGTAGGTATGCCTTGAAGACAAAAAAATGTGAAGTTGAAGAAAACGCAACAAATGCCAAACAGTGGTGGTGACAAAAGCCTTCGGCAATTGCTAGACTTGGATCTACATAGGAGAAAGGGGGGTAGGTGGGACCAATGTCTACTGGAAGGCCACATAACAACCTACCTCCACCATAGATGGAAAGAAATCACAAAGAACTTAAGAAAGTCCATCTGAAGCCATCATTCTTCACAAAATGGCAGCCCTTCGCCAGCCGCATTTAGGGTTAGGGGATATTGCTCCTCTTCATAGCGGTATGGCGAGAAGCCCTTCGTCAGCCTTGTGTCCTTGGAAAGGCATTAAAGCCAGCAATTGACGAGTGAACAGGATTGGGGGTAGAATTACCGTTTAGAAAAATGGACATGACGGGAGTTTAATGGGAGGGACCTAAAAATAAGTGTTGGCCCACTTGGTATGGCAGCAAGCTATCTAGAGGGGGGGTGAATAGATTCGCTGCAGAAATAGAAACTTAAACACAGAAAATTACCACTTAAAAACTTTGGTTAGTTAATGTGATACTGTGTGATAGAGAGTAGCAGTGCGGAAGTAAATGAACAATCATACAAATGAACAAAAGAATTTTATCCTGGTTCGGTATTTCACAGAAGGAAAACCTACATCCAATCCCTAGGCAAAATATTGGGATTTCACTAACCAAGGTACAATCCCCCCAAGGATATACAACCCCCAGCTCCCCACTGGTCCTCTTCCTTTCCGAGTAGGAAGGATACTCACTTCTATTACAGGTCAAGAAGCTAACCTCCTGGAACAAACCCCAGTGCGGTTCTGTTGACACTAACCCCAGCTAGGTTCTTCCCTTAACCAAAAGGAAGTGCTAAGAACAGTCCCTTAGCTGGACAGAAACCGCCAGCAACCCCACTGTCCTTCTCTCCACACATGAAGAGGCACACTGTATACAGTCCTATAGCTGGACAAAAATCTTTCTTAGAAAAGAAAGAACAGACCGAGAGTTGTACAAGATGAATAAAGGAACTCAAAACTCTCAGCCGAAAGACTCTCCCCTAGACTTACAACGAGCACAGAGAGAGTGAAGAGAGGAAAGAAGCTTGAAAAATTGAAGACTTCAAATAGATGCTAGCACACTTCTTCTTGGGCTCGAGCTCTTTCTCTCTTTCTTTTGAGTGTGTATGGCATTGAGGCTTCTCACTAGATGTACACTCTTTGAATGATCTTCAGAAAAGCTCTCTTGTTGTTCTTCAGCCTTACTTCATCTTTTTATAGAGCAGCTTTGAACAGATCTGTTGAAGAGATCCGTTGGAACTCTTCTAGCCGTTGCTCATCTTCTTCTTCATCTATTCTTCTTCTTCTTCTTCTGTCTAACAGACACTTGGTGTAGAGAGAAGTCTTATCTGTAGGTACAGAAGATAGAGTCAGACTAAAAAAGTCTTCTGCCAGAAGCCTATACCTTTGCCTTATTTCCTTGTTTTCTGCTGACAACATCTCACCTACCTTGAAGATAGACAGCAAAAAGATCTCCAGTAATACAGAGAAATAATAAGATAATATGTGAAGTACATATGAATTTTCAGTTGCAGCCACAAACATTTTGAAACATTTAAAATATAGAGGCTATCGATGTATAAGTATAGAAACTTCGACTGTGAAGAAGTTGGACTATGTATCACACTTCAACTGTGACGCCCCAACGCGGAATATTGGAACGCGAGGCAGTTGCAAATAAATGGGTACAGAGCGAGTACTAGACATCACACCATTGAACAAGAAATAAACACTAAAGCAAATTCTTCTCATTAATAATTTCAATGTCTAGTTACAACCACTAATATCAGAACCATTCTATAGGGCCTAATTACATTGAATAAAAGCAAAAGACTAACTAACACTCTAACATAGTACTAAGACACTAGGGTACTCATGACTTCACTCCTGGTCGTTCCCCTCCTCTTGAGTGTATGTGTCATCCTCGGTCTCACCTGAGAACACAACGACAAATAATGCAGGGTGAGCGATAACGCCCAATAGGACTTAAATCTCAATAGTCAAGCAGGCTTTAAATGATTAATGTATTAAATGGCAGAGTAACTAACGATAGAGCGAGAGAGTCAAGTAATGTGAGAGATAGCATGATAGCACGTGATTGAAATAGCACAAGTTTCCAAATATAGCACAAGTGTCGAGTATAGCACAAATAGCAAGATGGCCATAGCACAAATAGCACAAAGTATAGCAATAGCACAACGGGTATAGTATAGCACTTTTGTCAATAGACAACGAGAGAATACATCACTTTTGATTGTCATTTAGATAGTCAAGTTAGATAGCACTCGAGTGTAATGCCAAACACTCTGATCATTTAACTCCCATGGGCACTAACACTTTCGGGCGCACATCCCAGGACCAAATCGGGCCCTTTATATATTGCCAGGCATTAGTTATATTGTTTATCTTTAGACAATCAGTTAATGGCCAATATAGAGTACCAAGAAAATAGATGAGAGTACTAGATGAATAGACAAGATAGTAGAGAGAACATGATTAGATGAGCGAGTAGAGTATAGATGAGAGGTGAGGGCCAATGCATGTAACACGTCGAGTAACAAGCTATAGTAACAGTTGCACAACACGCACTATGGTGTTGGCAGTCAGGTAGAATTCACTACCTTTCCGCTGGCCTTGTTAAGCACAGGTCCAGAGGTTCGGCATGATTTAAGATAAGAGCGAGCTTCTAATAGCCGTTGGATCATGTTGATTCCTAAAGGGTATCATAGGTGTTAGGGTACAACCAGCTCGTCGACTAGGTGGGAATCCATAGACAGAGGAGACTTACAGAAGCCTTGAACAAGGATTCACTAATCCGGCAGAAGGAGTATCCGACAGAGAGTTCGTCCAAGTCAAGAGAAAGTGTGTATATAGAAATAAATGCTCGACGTTCTAGAGGAATTCTAGAACAGTGGAGCGTCGATATCGGTGTTCCCAAAACAACGCGAGAAACGTAGACCAGTTCATTTAAAATAGGGCAATAATATACATTATTGAAATAAATTACTAGATACATTATGAAATATTTTCATGCCAAATTAAGCCATATTGGATGGTTCAAGTGTGTGCATGTGTCAAGAGAATCATGGAGATGAATTTAACTAATTACATGTCCATGATTAACAATTTTATTTATTGAGTTTAAGACAGTTAACAGGGTAAAGGGTTACTATAGAAAGTCAGATCTTGCAGAGATAGGGGGTTTTCATGCAAAAGTCTGATATCGCGTCGCACCTCAGTAAGGGTCGCGATGGGGTCAACTGAGAACACGACATGGCCTTGTACAGGTCACGATGGGCTTGTCAATTTAGGCAGGCAGATCGCGACGACAGACCCTGTCACGATCAGATCGCGATGGAAGGGGCTGTCGCGACGGGCTTGTCAATTCAGGCAGGCAGATCGCGACGACAGACCCTGTCGCGATCAGATCGCAATGGAAGGGACTGTCGCGATGGCCCTGAGAATGCGGCCTATCAGGCCGTTGTGTTCTCAGGTCCTGTACCTGAGTCCGACAGGGAAAGGACATGTTCTTGGATTGCGATCCAGAACTTCCTTGTTTTGACACAAGGAGGTTCAGAAAATCATAACTAATTGTACATCGATGAAAAATCATGAAACCACTTTCAATTAATCTAGGCATGCGAGAGTACTTGTAGTAAATAGGAATTTGAAAACCAACATGGTTCTGGCATGGTTCAAACAAGTGCATCTTTGAAGAACATGAAATTGTGTACAGTAGAGATCAACGATTTAATTCGAGCAATATGGTGGATGAAAATTAGGGCTTTTAGGGGCGAAAGATTCCTAACAAGCATCAGTATCTCCAATAAAAATTTTGAGGCATGGGATGGGTATTCAAGGAGATATGAATTTAAGATGAAGGGTCGGGGTCATGATGAGTACAGAACTTCAAAATCAAGAACAAAAGATATGCTCGATGGAAAATTATGAAACCAAAGGGCTTTTGTTCCTGATGGTTGGAACAACCTACAAATGAAATTTTAGGATTTATGCTTGTGAGAATGTCTACCTTTAGTCGTTTTCCTCCTCTAGGGCTAGAACTTGATGAACTCAGGTTGAAGCTTTGATGAAGCCTCCTTCCCACGAATTCTCCTCCTCCTTGGTCTCCTCTCCACATCCTAAAACCCTTGGCAACAAGCTAGGGCCGGCCATGGGGGATTAAGAGAGTATTTATGTCTCTTTGGTTTCTATTTCCTAATAGGACTCTAATAACTACTTAATTTCAGGATTTCCTATTTCTCTCACCCTTTCCAAACTTGAGAACTTCTAATTGGGTTAGGATGGGAGCTAAATTCCTGGCCAAGCAACTAGGGTAGATTTAGGAATCCAAATCCAACTCAAACTTCCTATTTAATACATTAATTATCTCTTTTCTATTTAAGTAATAATTAAATTACGAATTTAAGGTATTTTCCTATTATTCTTCTTTTAAAAACCCTTATTTTGGCCCACAAATTTCTAATGGGTCTATTTAACAAAGCCCATTACTTCTTTTCATTTATTGGGTTTTATTTAATTCTCTTTTATTTGATTTTCTAATTACTTTTATTTTTTTATTATTAAATTTTTATTTTTTGAAAAATCTAGATTGCTACATCCTCCCCCTCTTAAAAAGAATTTAGTCCCCAAATTTATATGATCATCCAGGAGAGAATGTCTTACTGAAAAGATCGGGATAGTTCTGTCTGATGGTTCCTTCCGGTTCCCGTGTGGCTTCTTCCACTCTGCAGTTATTCCATAAGATTTTAACCACGTGAATGGGACAGTTCCTGAGCTGTTGTACCTTCCGTTCTAGTATCTTGACTGGCTTCTCTTCATATGTCACATCCTTGTTCAACACCAGCTTCTCGTGGCGAATGATGTGTGTAGGATCATATACATATTTCCTAAGCATGGAGACATGGAACACATTGTGTACACATGCCAAATCAGGTGGCAATGCCAGTCGGTATGCAACCTCACCAATCCTTTTGAGTACTTCAAAAGGACCAATGAATCTGGGACTAAGCTTTCCTTTCACACCAAATCTTTGGATGCCACGAGTAGGTGACACCTCTAAGAATACATGATCACCGACTTGGAATTCTAAGTCTCGCCTTCTTTTGTCGGCATGGCTCTTTTGTCTGGACTGAGCAGTCTTAAGCCAGTCTCTAATCACCTGAATGTCCTTTTTTGTTCGTTGTACCATATCCAAGCCTAGCCATTGTTGTTCTCCCACCTCATTCCAACATGCAGGAGATCTACAATTCCTTCCGTAGAGTGCTTCGAACGGTGCCATCTTAATACTCGTCTGGTAACTGTTGTTATAGGTGAACTCAATAAGGATAGGTACTCGTTCCAATATCCTTGGAAGTCTATAGTGCAATCTCTCAACATGTCTTCCACTATTTGGTTGGTTCTTTCAGTTTGCCCATCAGCTTGTGGATGAAAGGCGGTACTAAAATTGAGTTTAGTACTAAGCACATCTTGCAGTCCCTTCCAAAAATGAGATGTAAATCTCGGATCTCGATCCGAGACTATAGATGATGGAACGCCATGTAGTATTACAATCTCTTTGACATATAAGGCGGCTAGTACCTCCACCGACCACTTACTCTTTATGGCTAGAAAGTGGGCAGATTTTGTTAGTCGGTCGATAATGACCCATATGTCGTCGAGTCCACCACGAGTCTTGGGTAAACCTATGATGAAGTCCATGCCAATGCTTTTCCACTTCCATTCCAGGATGTCTAGTGGTCTGACTACATCAGCAGGGCACAGGTGTTCTGCTTTTACTTGTTGGCAAGTAAGGCAGTGAGTAGCATGCTCGGCTGCCTCTCTCTTCATGTTCGGCATGTCTTGATACATTTTGGTACCCCCAGGATGAATAGTGTACTTCGTCTTGTGAGCTTCATCCATTAATCTTCTCTTCAGTTCTTCATTGTCGGGGACACATGTCCTTCCTTGGAATACCAACCTCCATCTTCGGTCATAGCAAAGTCCGGCCTTTCGGTTAATGTTACCTTGACTCGAACCAAGAATGAATCATTATCTTGTTGAACTTTAATCTCTTCTAGCAGATCAGATTGAATCTTGATATTGGCAACCAAGACTCGATCATCCATATGTTCAATATTTAAGTCTAACCTTGCGAATTGTTCTAGTAGTTGCATCTCGCCAAGGACTAGACTTGAAACAGATGCCATCGGCTTTCTACTAAGAGCGTCAGCCACGGTGTTTCCCTTGCCTAGATGGTATTGGATGTTGAAGTCGAAATCCTTCAGATATTCTAGCCATCTTCTCTATCTCATGTTGTGTTCCTTCTGGGAGAATAAGTACTTCAGACTTTTATGGTCTGAGTAGACAATGAATTTCTCACCATACAAGTAATGTCTCCAGATCTTCAAGGCGAGACCACGGCAGCCAACTCTAGATCATGCACAGGGTAGTTGACTTCATGTGTCTTCAGTTGTCTTGAAGAATAGGCAATAACCTTCTCCTTTTGCATCAATACACAAACTAGCCCAATCCATGAGGCATCAATGTAGACAGAGAAACCTTCTCCCTCTATTGGCAGAGTGAGAACATGTGTTGAGGTAAGGCAATCTTTAAGAGTTTGGAAACTTTTCTCACACTCATTACTCCAGGAGTATGGACTATCCTTTCGTGTCAGTCGTGTGAGAGGAATGGCGATCATGGAGAAGTCCTTGATGAACCGCCTGTAGTAGCCAGCCCAATTCTGATTTCGGTGACGTTGGTTGGTCTCTCCCAATTGAGTACAGCTTTGACTTTGGAGGGATCAACTGAGATGCCGTCCTTTGAGATGACATGGCCCAAGAAGGACACTTCTTCGAGCCAGAATTCACACTTGCTAAGCTTTGCATATAGTTTGTTGTCTCGCAAGACTTGCAATGCAAGCTTCAGGTGTTCTTCGTGCTCTTCCTTGGTCTTGGAGTATATGAGGATATTGTCGATGAAGATGACCACGAACTTGTCAAGGTATGACCGATATATGCTGTTCATGAGTTGCATAAAGGCTGTAGGAGCATTGGTTAGACCAAAAGGCATAATGACGAATTCATAGTGTCCATACCTGCTCCTGAAAGCCGTTTTGAAGACATCGTCATCCTTGATCCTCATTTGATGATAGCCAGATCGAAGTTCGATCTTGGAGAAATATTGAGCTCCGGATATTTGGTCGAATAGTTCATCAACCCTGGGCAATGGGTATTTGTTCTTGATGGTGAGTTGATTGAGTTGACGATAGTCGATGCACAGCCTCATCGATCCATCTTTCTTCTTAACGAATAGCACCGGTGCTCCCCATGGGGAAGTACTTGGTCTGATGAACCCTTTCTCTAATAGCTCCATCAGTTGCGCCTTCAGTTCCTTTAGCTCGGCAGGTGACATCCGGTACGGTTGTTGTGATACCGGGGCAGCTCCAAGGATCAACTCTATGGTGAAGTTGACATCTCGTTCCGTGGGAATCCCTGGTAGATCTTTAGGAAACACATCTGGAAAATCTTGGACTATGTGGATGTCTTCTATCTTAGAACCCTTCTTTTAAATTACTACGGCCGCAAGGAAGCAACACAACCTTTCCTTATCATGTTATGGGCTTTTATGGCGGAGATTAGAGACATCCGTCTCTTATGTCTAATCCCAGAGAATGCCAATTTAGGATAGTCACTAAATGTCACCCTCCTTTCTTACAATCGACACATGCCCCATAAGTAGACAACCAGTCGGCTCCCAAAATTACATCATAGCCTTCCATGGGCATACACACCAGGTCAGCTTTTAGGTTATGGTCTCCGATCATTACATCGGCAGAGGGAAAGTATTTGTTCAATTTCTCCTTTTCTCCTAGTGGCGTTGTGACAGAGAACTCACAACCCATGGATATAGGTTTTATAGTCAGGGTATCAGCAAAGTGTTGAGATATAAATGAATGAGTTGCTCCAGTATCAAATAAAACAAATGCTGATAAGGAGAAAACTTGTAGAGTACCTTCTACCATGCCACCTTCCTCTGCGGGCTCTTCATTGTACAGGGCTTGCAGTCGGCCCTGTTTCTTAGCAACATTAGGGCGCCTCTCATGTTCTTTCAATAGCGGGCACTCGAGGATGCGGTGCTCGCGGCTTCCACAACGCAGACATGCGCCGACTTTCCTCCAGCACTCGTCACGGTGTGACCTGGCTTGTCACAGTGCTTGCAGTTACTTTTTGTTGGAGTGTTGGGGACAATAGCTTTAGGTTTCCTTTCTTGGCTGGGTCCTTCCGTGATGTCGAAGGGATGCTTCTTGCCATTGTTTGGCTTAGCAGATGATTGACCTGAGGTCATTTCCTTCTTCACAAACTCCCTTTGATACGGTCGGTGAAGTCCGTAGCATCTTCTAGTAGTTGGGCCTTCTTTAACATCTTGGCATAAGTCTGGATGTCGAGAGGTGCCAATTGGGTAATATATTGTGGCTTAAGGCCGTTGAGAAAGCGCTTAGCCTTCATTCTTTCAGTATCACCAGGTGTGCAGCATAGTGTGCCAGTCTTGAAAACTGGGCTTCATATTCGGCCCAGTCAAGCTCCGATGTTTAAGAGCAGCAAATTCCACTGCCTTCCTTTCTTGCACACGCTCGGAGAAGTATTTGGAGTTAAAAGCTTCTTTGAATTCGGTCCAGGTAAACTGACCATTAGTTCTTGTTGCTTCAACAGACTCCCACCAAGCATGGGCGTTCTTTTCCAGTTGGAATGTGGCTAGCAGTAGCTTATCCCCCGCTGCACATCACATGACACGAAAGATTCTTTCTGTTTCTTTAAGCCAGTGCTCGGCTTCATCCGGATCAGTGGATCCACTGAACCTAGGTGGGTTCAGACTCCTGAAGTTACGATGCAGGTCGCCTGCACCACCACGATTACCACCTCCTTGGGTAGCTTGCACAATTGCACCCGTCAGTTCTTGGATGGTCTGTTGCATGCCCCTCATTTGAGCACGTTCAATAGTCATCTTGATTGCTTAGTTCCTACAAAAATAACTTATTGTTATGATATTGATGTGAAATTAATTCGTGCATTTGTGAGTTCATTTTAGCTAGTTACCCATGGTTCTAACCACATCTCACATAGGTAGGATAATTGACTCTAGTCGAGGTTGGTTAACCTAGATTATCCTATACTTAAGAACAACCTAGGCTCTGATACCACAAAACTGTCACACCTCGAGCGGAATATCGGAACGCAAGACAGTTGTAAATAAATAGGTACAGAGCGAGTACTAGACATCACACCATTGAACAAGAAATAAACACTAAAGCAAATTCTTCTCATTAATAATTCCCAATGTCTAGTTACAACCACTAATATCAGAGCCATTCTATAGGGCCCAATTACATTGAATAAAAGAAAAAGACTAACTAACACTCTAACATAGTACTAAAACACTAGGGTACTCATGACTTCACTCCTGGTCGTTCCCGTCCTCTTGAGTGTATGTGTCATCCTCGGTCTCACCTGAGAACACAATGACAAATAACGCAGGGTGAGCGATAACGCCCAGTAGGACTTAAATCTCAAAAGTCAAGCAGGCTTTAACAATAGAGCGAGAGAGTCAAGTAATGTGAGAGATAGCATGATAGCACGTGATTGAAATAGCACAAGTTAGCAAATATATCACAAGTGTCGAGTATAGCATAAATAATAAGATGGTCATAGCACAAATAGCACAAAGTATAGCAATAGCACAACGGGTATAGTATAGCACGTTTGTCAATAGACAATGAGAGAATATAGCACTTTTGATTGTCATTTAGATAGTCGAGATAGATAGCACTCGAGTGTATTGCCAAACACTCTGATCATTTAACTCCCATGGGCACTAGCACTTTCGGGCACACATCCCAGGACCAGATCGGGCCCTTTATATATTGCCAGGCATTGGTTATATTGTTTATCTTTAGACAATCGGTCAATGGCCAATATAGAGTACCAAGAAAATAGATGAGAGTACTAGATGAATAGACGAGATAGTAGAGAGAACATGATTAGATGAGCGAGTAGAGTATAGATGAGAGTTGAGGGCCAATGCACATAACACGTCGAGTAATAAGTGATAGTAACAGTTGCACAACACGCGCTATGGTGTTGGCAGTCAGGTGGAATTCACTACCTTTCCGCTGGCCTTGTTAAGCACAGGTCCAGAGGTTCGGCGTGATTTAAGATAAGAGCGAACTTCTCATAGTCGTTTGGATCATGTTGATCCCTAAAGGGTATCATAGGTGTTAGGGTACAACCAGCTCGTCGACCAGGTGGGAATCCATGGACAGAGGAGACTTACGGAGGCCTTGAATAAGAATTCTATAACATCTCAGCTTTCCGGCTTTCCGTTGTGTGTGGGATGACTGGCCTTGTTGCGACGGAGGTGCCCGTCGCGACAGTCATCCCTGTTGCGACCGCCTTCGGCGTCGCGTTCTTGTCGTGCCCTGTCAAGGGTTGCGACTTCTTTCTACTTTTTGGTCGTCTAACGCCTGTCAGAGTGGTAGGCGTGCCAGACTGGCCTATCGAGTTGTCGCGGCGCCCAGGGTGGGCGCGTTCTGGTCGCAGTCTGGGCGGCCGTCACGTTACAGTTGGTAACGCGACGCCCCGCCCCATGGCGTCTTGGGGGCCGAAGGCTAAAGCCTTGGCTGGAACCCCTTCCCCATCTTTTGGCTTTTCTCCTTCCTTCTCCTCCCCGAGGAGAAGTTCCCCCTTTCCTTCTCTGGCGGTTCGAGCTTGGCTGAGCGGCGGCGGCTCGTGCGGAGGGGTGGCGCGTCGTTTGGAGCGAGCAGGAGGCGGCCGTGGTGTCGTGAAGGCCCTTTGTGGGTTCGTTCTTCATTTAATCGGTAGGGATTTCTAGAACTCTTTCCATTCTAGGTGATCGGGAGTCTCCTTGTGTGAATCCATGCTTTATCAACTTTCCTCATGCTCCCCTCCCCGTCTTGGTGTGCTTAGTGTAGTTGTGGCGACCTCGGGATGTAGCATCTCGGAGGTCCGCCTTCCAGCTGATGTCGCAACTGCCGAGCGCATCGCGACATCAGAGAAGGTGGTGCCCCGGTCGGACGTGACCTTATCGTGGCCCTGGTGGCTGTCGTGATAAGGCTCGTGTCGCGACCCAGTTGCCCATCGCGACAAGGTGTTGCCGCGACGCGCTGCCTGGTCGCGACAAGGTTGTCGCAGCCTGTTTTCCTGTCACGACAAGGTGTTGTCATGGAGCGCTTTCCCAACACGACCTGGGTCTTGTCGCGGTGGCCCTGACCGTCGCAATGGTATCGTGACGGCTTAGGAGGGCATGACAAGACCTGGTCTGCCTCGGGTGTTTCCATGGCCACGGTTGGCGTGTCGACGTGTGTCCCAGGCAGGGTGTGCCCTTATGACCTTCTGGTGTGAACGCGGAGGTTGTCTCCCTGCGTTCACTGACTGAAGGTGACACCTTCGTGGCCGTGTCCTAGCGGCGTCGCTAGGAGGCTCGCGTTTGTCTAATAATCGATGGTCTGGCTGCCAATCGATTATTAGCAGAGCGTGGTTTCTGTTCTGCCTGGTGGTGTTCGATTTCTCGGGCGGTGACGTGTGTGTCGGCGTTGGCCGACGGCCCTTTGGGGGTTTCCGGAAGGGGTTCTGTGCATGCCTGTGGCTGCTGGGCTTGTCTTGGTTACGAGCCAACGGTGTCGTTTCTGTGGTGGTTGTCACGCCAATGTTCTCTTTCGCCCGGTGCTCGGCACTTGAGGGCTTGTCCACGAGATAGGTTGTTACCGTTACCTGGGACCCCTAGCCCCACGCGTCTGTGTCAGAGGGAGTTGCTCCGGGCGGTGGGCATGCTCAAGTCACGGACTTGGAGCAGAGGGGGAAAACGGTGGGGCAGCGGCGTGAGCCGTTTGTAGAGCTCTCTTAGCTGGTCTGGGTCGCCGAGGTGGTTTGGCGCTCGTCCGGTGTGGACCAGCTAGTCCATCTCACTGCCTCGCTCTGCGTTGGTTCCAAAGCCACGTAGGGAGGTTAGACATTGGGCCGCAGTTCGGACGGACTGCGGTGGTTGTGGTTGTGGTTGCTTAGTCCACATGTCTCACTCCGACGGGAGGGGAGACCTAGACTAAGGCACTTGTGGCGGTGGCTTGGTTGCTCTTGCTGTGACGGTGTTTCACGCTGGATCCAAGATTAGGTTCTTGTCGCCCTAGCCTACACGGTGGTTGTAGCCTAGACGTGACTAGTTCCGTGGGCTTGGATGGTTTGGCCTCGTGGGCCGTGTTTAGTGGTTTCCACTCTACAGGTTCTCTCGGGTGTCTTGTGTAGACACCCAACTATTCTTTCAGTAACGCTTTCCTTGGTGCCATCCTTGGTGGCACCGGCAGGTGTAGTTCCTGACCTTGTGGCGTGTCCGAGGTCCAGGGTGGTTCTGCTTGTGGGCCCTCAACCTGGTGGAGGTTTGAGGTGGCCGTGGTTGTGGTGAGACGCTCTTCTCACCTGGTTGCTCGGTGTCTCTCGGGGTGACACCTGGTTGTTCCTTCTCGACCTCGTGAAGGTCCGTGATGTTGGTGCTTGTGTCATGAGACTCTAGTCTCTCGTGGTTGCTCCGGTGTTCCGTGAGCTTCTTTGTCTCGGCGGTGGTGTGCCGAGGGTTTGCTTGCGCATTGTGTTGCTCTAACTCGACCCTGGTTGCGGGTCGTGGCGTAGCTCTAGTTGCTTCCGCATGTGTTGACTACGCTAGTTCTGCGGGAGTTGTGTTTGGCCTGACCCGGGTTGCGGTCGAGACGTTTCTCTATTTCCGCTACTTTTGTAGTACTCTGTGGTAGGCGTTTCTCGTTTTACTGCTTTGTAGAGTAATTAGCTTCCGCTTGTTGGAGTTCCTACTGTTCTGGCTGGTAAGGTTCTAGTTATCCCTACTGAGCCTTGTTCGCGAGGCTCACCCCCCTACTCTCTTCAGGTAAGGACTCGCTGTCGCAGAAGTTCGTTGCCGGACGGTCATGGTGTCGTTTGTTGTGCCGTGAATTGCCAGCAGTGTGAGTTGTGAGCGCGAGCGCTTGTACCGTGAGTTGAGAGTGGCCTTTTTGCAAGTCCTCGGGGTATGCCCCTTAAGGACTGCACTTTCTTTCTGTACCTGTACTTTTATTTGGGACATGTTGTACATAATTTCCTTGTTAACGTACGAACTTTCTGGTTATAGTTATTTGAATTCATTGCTTATATCTCTGGACTAAATTCTAACCCTTCCGGATCTTCGGATCGTGGGTGGCGGCGCGACCTTCGGGGGTCCCTAGCGGGGGTCCGGGAGGTCGGGTCGTTATAGTCGTATCAGAGCTCAGGGGTCCAAGGATATTTGTAATGGATTAATAACTATGGCTGTCCCAAAGAAAGGTACTCGTGCGCTACTGGCCGGTCCGTGTATAGTTGCTTTTAGGTGAACAATTGGTTCTTTGTTGCAGGTGGCTAGCTCTCCAGCAGGGTCGAGTGTGAGCTGCAGGAGAGTGTTGCTACTGTTGCTGGGTGCGCGTGCTTCGAGCGTGGTTTCCTTTTTCGCTCGTGCTGCAGTTGGGGTTCTTCTTCGGCCTGCGCGTCCGTGTGGATGTGTCGCGAAGGCTGAGAGAGCCTACGTGTGGTGTGTTCTTCACCGGTGCAGGGCTGGTGCCTGTGGATCCGGGCGGAGGTGTCCTTGCCTTCTTGGTAGTTCCCCTTGTGGATGGGGTGTGTCCTTGTTGGATGTCCCCCTTGTGGTTGGGGTGTGTCCTTATTGGATGTCCCCCTTGTTGTTGGGGTGTGTGCTGTGATTGGTTGTGTGCTTGGCCTTGCGTGCCTGTGGGCCATTGTGCGCTGTGCTATGCTCAGTCGGCGTCTTTGCTCGAGCTAAGCAGATGCTTGTGTGTCGTGTTGCACCGCTGGTTGAGCATTGTGACACCTGTCTGTGGTTGTTGTCGGCTTTGTGCTAACTAGTTGCGAACTCTGGTAAGGTGCTCCTAGAGTTCTTCTCTGTTGGTTCTGGTGGAGGTGAGGTTTCCCCAGAACTGTGTTGTGCTTGTTTCTGGTTGTTGCGGCATTGCCCTCTGGGTTGAGGTGCATTGCTTGGCTGCTATGTTCTGGTGGTGTTTACCAGAACTGTTTGTTGTTGTCCTAGTGAGGGCTCCTCTCCCTCTGGACTGCTTCTATGCTCGTTAAAGTCTTCCATTGTGTTGCCTCCTTGGTTGGAGGCCTCTGTTGTCTGGTTGGATCCATTGCGTTACCTTGAGGTTGAGGTGCATCGCTTGGTTGCCCTGTGTTCTGGTGCGTTTTTCCAGAACTGTTGATTGTTGTCCTGGTGAGGTTCACTCTCAGGACTGTCCGGGCATGTTTCTGCCGGTTGTGCTACCTCAGGATTGAGGTATGATGTTGTTCTGTTGGCCGTTGCATTCTGGTGGGTTTTCCCAGAACGGGGCCTTGGTGGATCTGGTGGAGGTTCTCCCAGAACCAGTTATGTTGCTTTTGCTGTCTGCTGTGTTCTCTCTGTTGGTCATTTGTTTGGGCTGCATTCTGGTGATGGTTCCCAGAACAGCCCTTGGCGGTTTGGGTGGAGGTCCTCCCCAAGCTGCCTTGTGTTGTTTTTGTTTGTCGCTACGATTATGAGCACTACAACAAACCCGGGCCATCTGAAGACGACACATACCCCGTCGTAATCTCATCGCGACGGAGACGGCGGTCGTGATCCAGCAAGACCCCGAAACCCGGAGAGCTGCCACGTACCCTGTCACATTTGCTAGACGCTTTGGGTACATGGGAACATGACGCCACGATACGTCGTGACCTGGTCGCGACTAGAAATCCCATCGCGACCATAGCTGAGTGCTCTAACAAGAGTAACCCTTCAAGCCACGAGCGGTACAACAAGGGGAGAGGGCATTCCTCACAATGAAAAACATTTCAAAAGCTATCAAACCACCCTCACTAACCCCATACATGAAGAGAAAGGTGAGCTACACTCCATAGACTCATATGCACACATGAATCTCTCAAACATGCAACCCCAATCCAAGTATGATTCTATACAATCAAACATATTGCAATCATTGTATGGAAACTACATGGATACAAGCATCACCTAGCATGAATATAGGCTTAGAAGGAATGGGTTGGGAACCTAGCATGAAGAACTAGGTGGAGGGTTTGGGGTCCCTACCTCTAATTGAAGAACCACCCTATTAGGGCCTTCTCGTAGGAATGCACCCCTCCACCTCCGAGCTCCAACGCCCCACGAACCTCCAACGAGCCGAGCTCGATCTCCTCCTTCAAGCCGATGTAGGGATGCACAAGCATGAAGAACACAAAGAGAAATGAG
>JACBKR010004895.1:0-21293 GCA_014218235.1 Colocasia esculenta
GGGAGTTGCATTTCTTTTTCAATGCCTTATTTTCAGATCTATATTCACAAATTTTTCAAATAGAGTAGTGTATGCTTCCTCCCATTCACTGCAGTATAATTATCAAATGAGAAGTTTACCTCGGTGGAGTCATCACTCCTTGCCATTAAGCATTTTATTTCTTCATCATCGGATGTTTCTTGTGCATCTTCATCTTCATCTCGGTTGCCAACATTGCTTTGGCTTTCTTGAAGATGAATTTTTCTTTCTTCAGCTTCTTCTTGAGTTCTGGGCATTCTCCTCTCATGTGCCCCTGTTTCTTGCATTCATAACAAACAAATGCAGATTTTTTGTTGGACTCATATTCTGTGAAAAAATTTTCTTTTGAAAAGGTTTGGAGTTACCTGTGTCTCTCCTTTTGAACTTCAGAAATTTCTTGAATTGTCTAGTGAGCATTGCCATTTCATCATTATCACTCTCACTAGATGCTTTCTTGCTCATCACTATCTTGTTGAATGGATTTCTTGGAGCTTGTTGATGTTTTGTTGGATGCTTTTAAAGCAATTGACTTCCTAGGATTTTTTCTAATTCTTTTCTTTTGATGTTGATTTCATATGTCATTAAGGAGCCAATTAGTTCATCCAATTTCATTTTAGAAAGGTCTTTGGAGTCCTCAATGACAGTGGCCTTAGTATTCCAAGATGAAGTAAGAGATCGAAGTATCTTTCTTACTAAGTCACTTTCAGAGTATTCTTTTTTAGACCTTTTAGCCCGTTAATTATTAGCATGAATCTTGCAAACATGTCTGATATGTTTTCATCAGTTTTCATCTTGAACATTTCATATTCAGACACTAACATGCTAACTTTGGTTTCCCTTACCTCGGACGTACCTTCGTAGATGAGTTCAAGTTTGTCCCACATCTCTTTTGTTGTTGAGCATGTGGAGACTCTTGAGAACTCCTTTGGATGCACCGCACATTGCATCATGTTTAGTGCGCTCCAGTTGAGAGTTCCTTTAGCTATTTGGTCTTTCGTCCAGGTGTCTTCGTCCTCGGGCAACACATATGGTCCCTTGCTGACTATCTTCCACAGCTCGTAATTTTGAGCTCTCAAAAATACCTGCATACGATTTTTCCAATAAGGATAGTCAGTGCCATCAAAATAGGGTGGCCTGGTTACTGAATGTCCCTCGGCCATATACCCTTTGCTAGAATCCATAAGATCGAAATCTCCTGATCGCTAGATCAAATTACGAAAACTGTAAATCGGAGAAACCTCGCTCTGATACCAATTGAAGGGTTATGCGGAATAACACAATATGGTAATCTAGAAGGGGGGGTTGAATAGATTACGGCAATTTCTAATTACTGATGGCTTCTTTTTGGTGCTACAGCGATCTTAATGAAACTTGATTAGAATTCGATTGAGTATAAGAAAGCTTGAGTTGATATAAATGAGAACAGGGTATCAAACGTGTATGAACAACGTGCCTACCAATCATCTATCGCAAAACCGAACAAACCACAGGACACGATGATTTAAGGTGGTTCGGAGTACACAACTCGTGTATCCTACATCCACCGTCCACACACACACGCAGAAACGACTGTTATGAGCAAGTTCAATACAACAACCACACACACACACACGTTTTGATGATGAACCACGATCAGAACAACCACAATTTCGTGGATCAAGCACAAGGGATGCTTGAAACACAATCACACACACACAATGGAATGGAAATTGTGAAATGGAGAAGAATTTAGAGTTGGGGAACAAATCCAGTTGGAATTCTTCTCGTGGATCGTCCAGACGCTCTTCAAACTTCGATTGGATGTAGACTGATCGATGTAGAAGGTTGAATTGACGACGATCCGGCTTCAACTCCGCATGGATGGTGATTCCACGACGATCTGGGCGGAAGATTGAAGCAGAGCAGCAAATTGGGCCTTTTCCTCTTGGTCCCTTGGAGGCTCTTGGTTGGGAGGCTGCTCTATTGAATTTTGCTCCAAAAGGATGCTTATATAGTGTTAGGTAAAGGTGGGGGTCGTGGAGGAAGGAAACACCCAAATGGGCCGGAATTAGAATTTCTGAATCTATGTTTCCGTCGTCTGTCGACAGGTGCACTTGCATCTGTCGACAGATGCACTCAGTCTGAGAACTGGGTTTCAGAAATCTGAATTCTGAGTGTATCTGTCGACAGGTAATTTGCATCTGTCGACAGGTGCACTCAGGGATACAAAACCTGAAGTCTGTATTGGGTTGTCTGTGTGTATCTGTCGACACATACCCTGGGCCTGTCGACAGATACACTACTTTGACATTTCCTTGGTCTGTTTGCTCATCTCTTCGATGCTCCATCTTTCATGCTTGTGCACCTACATGTAAATACATTGTAGTGATATACATTGTATGATTTAGCAATATTTAACACAATCACTTTCATGGTGTTTTTCATGTTAGTTAGCACATCAATTTTGCATTAAATCAATGTTCAAGGATATTAATGTGATCATCAAAAACATGATATATTGAAAACCCAACAGCGAGACTAAGACATCCGCTTCTTATGTCTAATCCCAGTGAATGCTAATTTAGGAAAGTCTAAACAACACCCTTCCTTTCTTACAATCGACGCTTGCCCCATATGGGACAACCAGTCGGCTCCTAATATGACATCATACCTTCCCTGGACATACATACCAGGTGGCCTTTACTTTATGGTCTCCGATCATACATCGCAGAGGGAAAGATTGGTTTAGTTTCTCTTCTCCCCCAAGGGGTGACAGAGAATTCACAACCCATGGTTGTAGGTTTTGTAGTCAAGGTATCAGCAAAGTGTTGAGATATGAATGAATGAGTAGCTCCAGTATCAATAACACAAATGCTGGCAAAGAAAACTTGCAGTGTACCTTCTACCACGCCACCTTCCTCGATGGTTTCTTCATTGTGCAGGGCTTGCAGCCGCCTTGTTTCTTAGGCATAGCAGTGCGCTTCTCATTTCTTTCAGCATCGGGCACTCGGGTATGCGATGCTCACGACTTCCGCATGCACATGCTCCGGCTTTTCTCCACTCCTCAACGGTGTGACCAGGTTTGTCACAGTGTTTGCAGTGGCTCTTTGTGTTGGGGATGAAGACCTTGGTTTTCCTATCTTGGCTGGATCCCTCAGTTGGTGGAAAGGACACCTTTTTGCCGTTGGTCAGCTTGGCAGATGCTGGTCCCGATGTCATTTCTTTCTTTACGAACTTCCCTTGATACGGTCGGTGAAGTCTGTAGCGTCTTCCAGTAGCTGGGCCTTCTAACCATCTCGGCATAAGTTTGTATGTCGAGAGGCGCCAGTTGAGTAATGTGCTGAGGCTTTAAGCCATTTAGAAAGCGCTTAGCCTTCATTCTCTCAGTGTTGATCAGATGTACAGCATAGCGTGCCAGTCTAGAGAACTGGGCTTCGTATTCTGCTACCGTCAGGCTTCGCTGTTTAAGAGTAGCGAATTCAGCAGCTTTCTTTTCCTGTACCCGTTCAGAGAAGTACTTAGCATTATAAGCTTCCTTAAATTCGGAGCACAGTAAATTGGCCGTTATCCCTTGTGGCTTCCACGGACTCCCACCATGCGCGGGCATCCTTCTCCAATTGGAATGTCTCTAATAGGAGTTTGTCTCCGTCTGCACATTGCATTACACGGAAGATCCTTTCCGTTTCCTTTAGCCAGTGCTCCGCTTCATCTGGATCCGTAGACCCACTGAACCTAGGCGGGTTCAAACCCCTGAATTGCGATGCAGCTCGCCTGACCTGGTTGGTGGGTTCCCTCCGCGGTTACCCCCGCCTTGCTGGGTGGCTTGTAGTATGGCACGAGTCGTTCATGGAGGGATTGTTGCATGCCTCTCATCTGGCACGTTCCGCAGTCATTGTAGCTGTTTAGTTCCTACAAAATAGTTTGATAGTTATGATGCTGATTGAAAGTTTAATTTGTGCGTGTGTGAGTTTATTTTAGCTGATTACCCATTTTCTACCCACATCTCTCATAGGTAGGATTACTGACTCTTAGTCGAGGCTGGTCAACCTAGATCACCCTATACTTAGAATAACCTAGGCTCTGATACACAAAACTGTCACGCCCCGACGCGGAATATCGGAGCGCGAAGGCAGTTGCAAGAAACGGTATAGAGCGAGTACTAGACATCAAACCATTGCATATTGAATAATACTAAAGCAAATCTTTCTCATTAATAACTTTTCAATTGTCTAGTTACAACCACTAATATCAGAGCCATTCTATAGGGCCCAATTACATTGCAATAGAAGGAAATAACTAACTACAACTCTAAGACAACTAATGACTCGAGGGTACTCATGCTTCACTCTTGGTCATTCCCCTCCTCGTGAGTGTATGTGTCATCCTTGGTCTCACCTGAGAACACAACATCAAATAACGTAGGGTGAGCGATAACGCCCAGTAGGACTTAAATCTCAGGCTCAAGTAGGCTTTAAATAATTAACGCATTTAATGGCAGAGTATCTAAAGATAACAGGCACAAGAGAGTCAAAATATAGCAAGATAGCACAACAGGTAACATGATAGCACAATAGCACGAGATCGAGTATAGTTTCCAAAAATAGCACAGGTATCGAGTATAGCACGAATAGCAGGATGGCCATAGCACAACAGCACAAGTATAAATAATAGCACGACGAGTATAGCACTTGTTTGTCATTTTAGACATCGAGAGAGTATAGCACGTTTTGTGTTTTGATCGTCATATAGATAGTCGAGATAGATAGCACTTGAGTGTAATGCCAAACACTCTGATCATTTAACTCCCATGGGCACTAGCACTTTCAGGCGCACATCCCAGGACCAGATCGGGGCCCTTTATATATTGCCAGGCATTGGTTATATTGTTTATCTTTAGACAATCAGTCAATGGCCAATATAGAGTACCAAGAAGTAGATGAGAGCACTAGATGAATAGACGAGATAGTAGAGTGAACGTGAATAGATGAGCGAGTAAAGTACAGATGAGAGCTAGTGGACATTGCACGTAATGCGACGAGTAACAGGCGATAGTAACAGTTGCACCACGCGCACGTCGTATTGGAAGTCAGGTGGAATTCACGATCTTCCCACTAGCCATGTTATGCACAAGTCCAGAGGTCCGACGTGATTCAAGGTAAGAGTGAACTTCTAATAGCCGTTTGGATCATATCGATCCCTAAAGGGTAATGGGTGTTAGGGTACACCGCTCGTCGACCATGTGGGAATCCATGATCAGAGGAGACTTACGGAGGCCTTGTGCAAGGGTTCACTAGTCCGTCGAAAGGAATATCCGACGGAGAGTTCACCACAAGCCAAGTAAAGTGTGTATATAAAACAGGTGCACGACGTTCTAGATGAATTCTAGAACAGTGGAGCGTCAAAATCGGTATATAAACAACAAAGAAACGAATACAAGTCCTTTAAAATAGGGCAATTAATATACTTATTACAATAAATTACCAGATACATTATGAGATACTTTATGCCAGATTTCAGCCATATATGGATGGTTCATGTGTGTGAATGTGTAAGAGAAATCATAGACAGAAAAGAAGCGTGAATATGTGATTTAAAGCATTCAATATAGATCCATTTTAAAATAGGAGTTTATACTGCGTGTATGACTGTTAAAAAGGCGAGAATATTTTAGGAAGTGAAAGCAATCGGACCAGGACAGAAGGGTAGATCGCGACAGAGGCGGGAAAGGGTCGCGACAGGACAGGCACAGGGATAGCGACAGCTTACCTGTCGCTTTCTGATCGCGACGGGTAGGCTGTCGCAATCGGACCTCAGAAGGCGACATATCAGCCCGTCGCAATCTGGTGGTCTGCGCCTGGCTCTGACAGGAACCAGACCAGACTTTGGATTGCGGACCAGAACATTCAACTTTTGATGCAGGGTCGTTTGGAAAATCATAACTAATTGTATACACGATGAAAAATCATGAAACCAGTTTTAAATTGATCTAGACCTGCAAGGGTACTTCAGAAATTGGAATTTGAAAACAATCATGGTATCGACATAGTTCTAACCATTGAACAAGAAGCAACCTGATTCCAAGTGCAGCAGAGATGAATGATTTAATTCGAGCAACATGCTTGATAAAAATTAGGGCTTTTAGAGGCAAAAGATCCCTAACAACAAGTAGTATCTACAGTAAAATTTTCGTAGCATGGGAACAAGTGTACATGGAGATCTGATTTAAACATGATGACTCGGATTATCATGTATGCAGAACTTCAAAAATCAAGAACAAAAGATTGGCTCGATGAAAAATTGAAACAAGAGGGCTTTTGTTCCTGGTGATTGGAACTACCTATAGACGGATTTGATTTGGTTTTGCTTGTGAGAATGCCTACCTTTGACTCGATTTGTCTTCTAGGCTAGAACTTGAAGAACGAGGAAGAAGCTCCAAGAACTCCTTCTTCCCACGAGATCCTCTCCTCCTTGGCCTCTTCTCCATGTCCAACAACCTTTGGCAACGAGCTAGGGTCGGCCAAGAGGGTTTAGGAGGTGTATTTATGTAAACACAAGTTCCTATTCCTATTTCTACTCTAATTGCTCTTAATTACGAGATTTCCTAACTCCAACCTTCCTTCCTTGCTTTCCAATCTCTATTTAGGCTAGGAAGAGATCCAAATTCGTGCTAAACCATATGGGGTAGGTTTAGGAATCCATTCCAACTCTAATTGCCACTTTATTGCTTTAATAACCCCTTTCCAATTATGATATAATTAAACTCCGAATTTAGGGTATTTTCTTATTATTCTCCCTTTGTAAAATCATATTTTGACCCAATAAAATCTAGATGGTCCATTAAGCAAAGTCCATTACTCTTTTCCATTTAATGGGTTTTATTTAATGCTCTTTTCATTTAAATATCCATTTAGCTAGGTTTTAATTCTTTATTTATTTTTTTTTTCCTAAAAATTCAGGTTGCTACATCAGCATCAGCAGCCACCACCAAGCGACAGTTGCTTCGATTTGGTAAGGAATTTGAGATCATAAGTCCGGCCAATTTAACAAAGGAGCTCTGGCCAGGGTTTTCCCGGCCTCCCATTCATTTCGTTTCATCCATCCTTGTCATATAATTTGATTTTATTCCCTTATCTCCACCCTTCATTCTCCAATTCTCCCCCGACGCTGTTGAAGCGTTAATCTGCCCTTCACCCCTCTCACCATCTCCTTAATGGCTCGGTCCGTCCCTTTTCGAAGCCTCCTAATGTAATGTGTGTTTCATTGTCAAAAAAAAAAAAAAATCATCAAAAAAAAATGAGTGTGTTCCCCCATTCGTCTCTCCCCCGTTCTTCGGACGGCGATCCCCGCCTTCTCCTTTCCTTTTTCTTCGGACGGCGATCCCGTCTTCTCTCCCTCTTTTTCGTCGGACGGCGATCCCCGTCCTCCTTTTCTTTTCCGACTCATCCTTCCCGCTTTCTGCCTTCAACTGTCTGGCTCTCGCACTTTCTCTCGACAGCGATCCCCGTCACCTCGCGCTTCCCCTTGCTTCAACGGCGATCCCCGTCACCCTCTGCCTCGACGGCGATCCCCGTCACCCCCGCACTCCTTCTCTCCTGCTGACGGCGATCCCCGTCACTCCTTTTCTCCTGGGCGGCGATCCCCATCCATCTCCTCCTTCTGCTCATGCTGTGCTTTCGCCTGTTGACCGACATGGTCGTCCTGGGCGATCTGGGTGAGGGGCCTTCTGTTCCCCTACACCCCAACTCTGCTACAGGCACCCTGAGCTCGGGTGGCCCGCTCCTCCTCCAGTCCCATCGGAGGACCTTTGCGGCCCTGCCGCACCCTTTCCTTTCCTTTCCAATAAATCTCCAGATACTCCTCCGGAGCCTTCTGTAAATATCAAGCCTAGTTTAGATTCAGGGGTAGAATCTAGCAAGTCCCCGTCCCAGTCTAGGAAGAAGAAGGGTAGTGGCATACCCCGTAGGTATTGTTAGACTTAGTGCAAAGGTGTGGCGCTCTTCTAGCTGTCGAAGAGTTTGTCTAAGAAGCAGTAGTTCTGAACATAGAGGATCTGCACAAAGAGGAAAGGCTAGACGATGGATTCGAAGTGTATGAGATCTTGGCCGAAGATGACCCATTGGAGGAAAATGATTGCGAGATAGAGGATGCTGCCGAGATGTATGCAAGCGGCATGAGAAGATTCGATGAGCCCACCTCGGCAGTAGATGAACCACCAAAGAGGTAAACGTGGGAACGGAAGAGGACCCCAGGCTCTTAACCATAGCTTCCAGTCTCCCTCCTGAAGAAGAAGAAACACTCATAGAGATGTTAAGGGAGTTTAAGGATTCCTTTGCCTGGTCCTATGATGACATGCCCGGCATTGACCCCGAATTGGTAGAACATAGGTTAATTTTAAAGCCAGGGGCAGTTGCCGTTAAGCAAAAGCTAAGGAGGTTCCTCCCCCACATTTCTTTGAAGATGAAGGAGAAATTGATAAACTACACAAAGCCAAGTTCATCCATGTAGTCCTCTATCCATTGTGGGTGGCGAACATAGTCCCGGTGATGAAGAAAGACGGAAGGGTGCGCATTTGCATAGACTTCTGAGACTTGAATAGAGCATGTCCAAAGGATGATTTCCATTACCTCACTTGGACGTCTAATTGATAACACTGCAGGGTTTGAAACTCTATCATTTATGGATGGGTATTCAGGCTATAATCAGATTCGTCTAGCCCCGGAGGACCAAGAGAAGACCTCCTTCCACCCCCTGGGGAACTTATTGCTATGTGGTCATGCCATTTGGATTAAGGAATGCCGGCGCCACCTATCAGAGAGCAATGTTAGCTATCTTCCACGACATGATTCATATTGATGTTGAGGTATACGTGGATGATATCGTGGTGAAGTCTCGGACCATAAGAGAACACTCCTTCGTGCTTGCCAGGGTTTTTCGTTGCGCACAAGAATACCAATTGAAGATGAATCCGAAGAGTTGCGTATTTGGGGTTTCTTCAGGCAAGCTGTTAGGCTTCATAGTTAGCAAACGGGGGATTCAAATAGACCCGCACAAGGCCAAGGCAATAAATGAAATGCCTCCTCCCAAGAATATATCTAAGCTTCGAGGTTTGATTGGTCGGCTTCAGTTCATAAGGAGATTCATATCTCAGCATTCCCAAAGATGTTGTCCCTTCTATGAGCTGTTGAAAGGAGGAGTCAGTTTTGAATGGAACGTCAAGTGCCAAGAGGCCTTTGATGAACTCAAGAGTTATCTCATGAATCCGCCCGTGCTTCAGGCGCCTATCCCCGGGAAACCCTTGATCCTGTATCTGTCGACCATTGAGGACTCCCTAGGAGTTGTCCTTGCTCAACATGACGAATCCGGCAAAGAAAGGGCAGTCTATTACCTATCTAGGCTCTTCAATCCTTCCGAGCTCAAACTCACCACGATGGAGAAAACATGTGCAATGCTAGTCTGGGTAGTGCAGAAATTGAAGCACTACTTCCTAGCTCATAAGGTGAGTTTGATTTCTAGAATGGACCCTATTAGGTATCTTCTGGAGAAGCCAGTCCTCGCCGACAGATTGGCACGCTGGCAAAGTTTTCTCTCTCAATTCGATATCACCTTTATAGTTCAGAAAGCCATAAAAGGGTATGTCATTATTGAGCACCTTGCTCACCTTCCTCTCCCCCACAGTGACACGGTTCAAGAGGAATTCCCCGATGAAAACCTGTCACTCATCTCTCGCGATCCCTTCTGGTCACTCCACTTCGATGGAGCTCTCAATTCTAGGGGACGGGGCATAGGCGCTGTTTTGCTCACCCCAGAAGGGATCACCATTCCTCTAGCCTATCAGCTTCAGTTCTATGCCACCAACAATATCTCCGAGTATGAGGCTCTCCTTGCCGGTCTTAAGCTTGCCTACCTCTTAGGCGCGCGTCATCTCAAGATCATAGGAGACTCTCAACTCGTCCTTCGGAAAGTCCTTTCTACTTACCGCACTCGTGACCCTAAACTCAAGCCCTATCAAGATCTGGTCACACACCTAGCCAAGCGATTCCATCAACTCATCTACATTCATACTCCACGCTCTCAGAATATCCTGGCCGATGCCATTGAAGGATCGATAGAAGGTGTGGACAAGATCTAGAAGGGGGGTTGAGTAGATCTAGGCCAACTAATGCGGAAGCTAAACCAGTTTTGAAAAACCTTTGAATCAGAGTTAGATTAAAAGCAAAATTTCACAGATCTGAGAAGATATTAAGTGAGTTAAAACAATTGGAGAGTGAAACTAGGTTGATTAGATAGATTCAAACGATCCTATGCATTCATCTATCGAAGAGTAAGTTCAAACCAAAGAGAGACCAATGCACAGAGATTTTTTAGGTGGTTCGGAAATCACACCATGTGACTCCTACATCCACCCCTCACACACAGTGAGGATCCACTAAACAACCTGGGTTACACAACCCACACTGGAGCCTGACAACTCCACAACTGAGTTAGACAACTCACACACTACCTAGAGCAAGACTACTCTAGACTCTGAGCAAGACTGCTCAACAACCCACATGAATACGACGACTCAAAAACCTGAGCACAAAGGCTCACAACCACTCGCTAGAACAAAAACAATAAGATGCAGATCCTCTAGCAATGATCTGATCTATTAAGGCCAATTCAAGAAGGTTGGTGCAACAGATTATGCACATCTTCTAGAATAGCCAGGAAGAGACAAGAAGGACTTTAGACTCTAGTTGACAATTCTTGTTCTTCAAGAAAACTCCCTTGTAGAGGCCGAAATGGAAGAATCTTGATCACTTGAAGTCCCTTGGCCGATGCTCTGCACTTTTGATCTTGGGATCTTCCTTGAGAGCTTCACAATTGCAGGCTTCTACTTGATCTGCTCCTTTGAAGTTGATGCTAGTACTTCATGTTGATCAGACTTCGATCCTTGTGCTTAGAGAAGGGGAATTGAGGTGTGGAAGCACAAGAGAGAGCAAGAACAGGGAGGAGAGATTCTCTGGCCGCCGCTTGGAGGTTTCTGGAGGCTCTTCTGAGATTCTCTTGGGATGAGTGCCCTTAAGGAGGGTATTTATACCCTAAATATCCGAAAGGTACCCTTGGGGTACGTGGGCACATGATCCAATGTTGATCTGACATCTCCCTGGGGTGCCACGTGTCCAGGAGAAAATTTAAGTCACAGAGATTCCGGAGTGTGTCGACCTGCCCAAGGGGTGTGTCGACACACTGTCCCAGACTGGCAGAACAAGTCCGGGAGAGGTCTCTAGTGTCGACCTGAGATCAGGTGGTGTCGACCTGCTATCCCAGACAGCAAACTGCCTTCTGGGAAGGCTATCTAGTGTCGACACTGCCTGATTTGGTGTCGACCTGAGATGTGGTGGTGTCGACCTGAGATGGACTCGTGTCGACCTGAGATGAAGTTTTCTTCATATTTCTGCCTTTGTTCTGAGCCATTGTGTCGACACCAAGGATGGTTGTGTCGACACTACCTTTGCAGAAAATGTTTGTTCCTGAGAAAATAAACACATAAATCATTAGAAAATATATTATCATGAATATCAATGATAAATGTGCTTGGAAACATGCTTTTTGAATATTGTAATTTCAGGTGATGTATTTTACATGTTCCAATGGTTATGCGTTAAAATCACAACTTGTCATCATCAAAATGTGAGGGGAAATGATTTGTTTTTCACACTCAACCCACAATCTCCCCCTTTTTGATGATGGCAACATTAAGTTCATTGGAATTGGAAGATTTCAATGATATGTGATTTCAAGCATCTTCATTTTCTTTTATTTGTACTTGTCAAGGACCTTTGAACATTTTTTAGTGACATTAAGATTTATACACATTTGAAATACATAGGTCAAGCAGCTTGACAAGCATTCATCACATTCAAATCATTCAATCAAATTCATTCAAAAGATTTGCAATCACATTCAAGACAATCACATTCAAGGCACATAGATATGCACAGAGTTTCTATTCAATTCATTTCATTCGAGATTTGAACATTACAATTTCAAACACACTTCTCCCCCTTTGACATTATCAAAAGAAATTACATTACTGAGGAGGAGGAGGAGGAGGAATGGGTAACAAAATAGTCTCAATATCCGATAACCTCTTTTGCATTGAAGTTAGACTGGACTTCATTGGGCTTGTATAGTTGAGAGTCTTATGTGCAAAAGATTCTCCATTCTCTGAATTTTCTGACATTAAGGCTTGAAGTGCATTGAACTCAGTGGACCTTGGCTGTGAGGAGATGAAGATCCAGCTGACCACCCAGGCCTATTCAAGACTTTGAATTCATTCTTTAGTGCAGACATTTCTTCATCTATATGAGCAGACAAGTTTCTCATGCCTTCCATGTTATCAACTATATGTGCAAAAGATAATCTTGTCTTTGAGATCTCAGATAGTGTCTGCTTGGTGTTGAATACATCTGCTTGGGAATTTGCCAAAATTCCCTGAAGAACTATCTCTAACTTTTTTGGTGCTCCTTCAGCTCAATTGAAGCATCTCCCATTGTTCCAATCAATTGTTGAATCTTTGGGCAGCATAGTCTGAGGCTGCCTTTTGCTCAATGAATTGGCAGATACTGTGTTCTCCAATCTTTGAATCCTCAATTCAAAAGTTGATGACATGTCTGAATAGAGTTGTTCAAGGTGTCAAACTTGTCATTTAGGAAGGAGAGCAACTCTGGTGGAACAGAAGGGCCACCAAAGGATGAGGATGCTTGAGCTGGAGGTGGTGGAGAAAATGATGGATTTCAGGTTCAAGGTTTATGAAGGAGGAGGGCTGAGGTGAGGGAGTGAGGGGCAATGAAAGGTCCTCAACTTCAACTGCCACATGAGGCTGATCCTCATGTAGAGGAGGCTGGTCCTCATAAACTGGAGGCTGTTCCTCTTGAGGCTGATCCTCTTGCCTTGGAGGCTGTTCCTCTTGGACTGGAGGCTGTTCCTCTTGGACTTGAGGTTGTTCCTCCTGAACTTGAGGTTGTTCCTCCTGAACCAAAGGTGCCTCTACTGCAGCTGGCCCTCTTGTTACCTGATCACCAACAATTCTAAATCCCATGAATTTCTGCACATGCTTAAAGCAGTAAATGTTTGACTTAGGGATTTTCTCAGATTTCTCATTCTCTAGAGGCACACCAAAGTGCTTGAATACTGCAGTCAAATGAGCTGCATATGGAAGTGATCTTTTCAAGTCTGCCCTGGTGGTCTCAGAGATATCTGGTACATGATTACATGAAGGTTTATCTTCAGATTCTTGCTCATACAGAACAGGATAAACCTTGGATGTCTGTCAGCCTATCTCCCACCACTTGAGGTGTGATGATGGTAGTGAGCATGTGATGGGTAAGCCTCAAGATAGGGGGAAAGGTGTTGGTGTTGAATTTGGTGACATGGGTTTGCTTAATGTCTGACTCATCTGCCGGTAAACCAGTCATATGGTGTAGGCTTCATGGAGGTTGAATTCAAAATTGTGTAGACTTCACCTTCATCTGGGATCTTGAATATTGTGGCTGCTGGTCTGTTGGCATATCAATGACAACATCCTTGACCTTAGACTTATACCCTTCATCTGTGCACTCCAAATTCTGATAAAACTCTTGGACAATCCTAGGGTAAGTGATACGAAATTCTGAAATGAAAGACTGCCAAGACTGAAAGTTGAAGAAGCCAAGACTTCAGGAAATGCAGCTATCAATTCTCTGTCATCCAAAATCTACTGCTCTTGGTTTCAGTATGGTCTTCCCGACACTGAGGGGTTTGGAAGGGGGTCTCCTAGAGGGCTGGGAGGACTCTGATGAGGAGGATGATGATGAGGATGAGGAAGAGGATGAGGACTTCTCAGAAATGTCAGGAGAGGAGTCTAGGGTTTTTCTCCTTGGGTACATGGACCCTTGACCGGAAGAAGATGCCCTACCTCTCTTAGCAGATACAGACCCTGGCTGCTCAGCATGATCATGTCGATGCTTGATCTCCTTTCAGTGGAAGGAACTTCATCTGCCGGAATTGGTCTTGCAGAGGCTCTTGATTTGGCTCCACGGCGAGGATGCTGCTTTGGTGCCATGAGAGCAGAGTGGAATCGGGTGATGGAGAGAGAGAGGAATGAGAGAAATTGGGTGGAGATGAGATGGAGGAGAGAAGAGATGGAGAGAGTTCAAAACCCTTGCCGGAAATCAGAAGAATGCCCACCGTCGGGTCGACCTGGAGAAGAAGAAAGGGGGGTTTTGGATAACCTACCCCGCAGGAACAGCATGCTCTTAACCGGTGCCCACGGTTTAAATGAGTCTGGCAGGGGTCAGTGTCGACACTAGAAGAGGTTAGTGTCCACCTGACTCAAAGTGTGTCGACACTAGATGGGGTAGTGTCGACCTGGCCTGAAGAAAGATTTTGGTTTTGAGTCTGGAAAAATTATGTGACTTTTGGGACATCTTTATAACGATAATCAATGAGTGGAATAATCATTTCAAGGATATTTAAGAGACTAAAAAATTCATTTGTTAAATTTTTCAAAAATTCAACACAATTCAAGCTTTACACAATATCAAATAGGATATGAACATTCAGTGACTTGAGTCATTAAAATGATGATTTGAGGGATATAATACATTTAATAAATCAACTACACACTACCATATTCTTCAATTCCAAAGAGAAATAAAAAATCTTTTAGACTTAAAACAAGTGTGTTGAAAATAAACAACTTTTTAGAACAACTTGATGATGGAAGAGTGATTCTTTTAAAGACAATTCTCCAAAGATATACACATTTTGTTTTTGAAACAAACTATCAAATGAGATATATCTTGTTCACTCAAGAACTAATGCTTTTTACACACTGTAGTTCCTGGATACTGAAGATTTATCCATTATCAAGTCTCAAAGGGGTAAATGGTGACCTTTTGACATGAAAATATACGTTTTTTAGACGCCAATATTTCCAGTTACTCAGTCATCATCAAAATTGGGTATATTTATTTTGTTTTATTGATTTTCAAATTTTAATCCTCTTTGAACAGAGATAGCATTAGTGCCTCATGACGTACATGGCACTTCATTCATTGTGAAGGTGTGCAGTTTCTCAGCACATGTGGCATTGCTCTGTTGAATTGATAGGTTTTGGAGATTCTTGACAAAAAAAAAAGATATCATCTATATCCAACATCAATTGCAAACAAAAAAATGTTTAGATTCAAGGCACACATTATCCTTCAGTCTTTGAAAGAAATCTGAATTCCTATTGTTTTGAAGAATGTAGGTGAGAGTTGATAAATGAATATAATAGATCACTCAAAGGATCATTTTGAGACTCTAGACACCTGAATGAGGACATCATGCATGAAATTGATGTAATGCAAGAGAAGTTTTGAAATTTTCAAATGTATGACTTGTGAATTTTCTAGCTCCCCCTGAAATGAGGATTTCAACCATTTTTCATCAGAATAGAGATATGCAAGTTTTTGAAATCAGAAATAATTCTCTTTGAACAACAAAAGCTCCCCCTCAACAATTGCATATTCATCTCTTGGTACTTGGCGGATACATATACTCTCGCATAGTGAAAGTGTCCAGACAAGCAGAACTTGTCCTTCTTCAAATCACCATTTGATATACCAAGAAGTTCAACACAATGTGAGGTGAAGTGTTCATTGACCAAAAGAATTAGAGGTGAAGTGGAGAGAGATATGATGGATCAAGGAAGCAAGTGAGTATGATGACGCAATGAACTCCCCCTCAGGAAATGCCTAACACTCAACCCAATCCCAATGGATATTTACAAAGACCAAGTTCTCTCCTTAAGGATGAGAATCTACTATCGGGAAGGGGTTTTGTGAAAATGTCAGCAATTTGCTTTTCAGTTTCTATGAAATGGAGTTTAAAAGATTTCTTTGCTACCTCATCTCTCAAGAAATGATGCCTAATTTCAATATGCTTAGTTATGGAATGCTGAATGGGATTTTTAGATAGATTTATTGCACTTGTGTTATCACAAAGGATGGGAACACAACCTAACTCTTGGTTGTAATCAAGAAGTTGATGTTTCACCCAAAGAATTTGAGTTCCACATCTACCTGCAGCAACATACTCAGCCTCTGCAGTTGACAGAGCAACTGAATGTTGCTTCTTAGAAGCCCAAGAGATTAGGCACCCACCTAAGTATAAACACAAGCCACTTGTGCTTTTTCTATCTAATTTACAACCAGCATAATCAGCATCACAATAGGCAATCAAATCTAACTTGCAATTAGCAGGATACCAAATTCCTAAATCACATGTTCCAACAAGATATTTGAAAATTCTTTTGACAGCTAGCATGTGACTTTCTTTAGGATTTGATTGAAATCTAGCACACAAACACACACTAAATTGAATATCAGGTCTAGAAGTTGTAAGATAAAGTAGAGAACCAATCATACCTCTGTAGGTCTTTGGGTCTACTGACTTACCATTTGAGTCTTCTTCTAGTTTAGCATTTATAGCAATTGGTGTGTTGGAGTGCTTGAGGTTCTGAAAGTCAAACCTTTTCAAAAGTTCTTTGACATACTTGGTTTGACTGATGAAGATCCCCTCATGAGTTTGGTTAACCTGCAATCCCAAGAAAAATTTTAGATCTCCCATTAAGCTCATTTCAAATTCATTTTTATTTGATTGAAAATTCATTCCACAGGTCTTTATTGGTTGATCCAAATATTATGTCATCGACATAAATTTGGACAGAAATTATTTCTTTATTGATTGTTTTTGTGAACAAAGTTTGATCAACAGTACCTCTAGAATATCCTTTTCAAGCAAAAAAGAGCTCAAACGGTCATACCAAGCTCTTGGAGCTTGTTTAAGACCATATAGAGCCTTATGAAGCTTGAAAACATGGTTAGGATGTTTTTCATTTTCAAATCCAGGAGGTTGTTCAACAAAAACATTTTCCTTGATATATCCATTGAGAAATGCACTTTTAACATCCATTTGATAGATTTTAAATTTCATAGAGGATGCAAAAGCAAGGAAAATTCTAACTGGTTCTAGTCTAGCTACAGGGGCTATGACTCTTCAAAATCAATTCCAAACTCTGATTGTACCCCTTTGCAACTAGCCTAGCTTTATTTCTTATGACTTGACCAGATTCATTCAGTTTATTTCTGAAGACCCATCTAGTGCCAATGACTGTTTGGTCACTAGGTCCAGGTACTAATTCTCAAAATTGATTTCTTTCAAATTGATGAAGTTCATCATGCATGGCATTAATCCAATCAGAACTTGATAAAGCCTCATCATTGACTTGGTTCAATCTGGGAAATTAGAGCTAGTGGGTCTTCTTCAATTGCAAGCAAGAAAGATGATCTAGTCCTAACTCTATCATTCAAATACCAACTACATTATCCAATGGTGATCTCTCAAAATTCGATGTTCAGTAGTTACCTATTGAGGGTTATCTAAATCTGGAGCAATGTTACCTGATCCACTTGAAGATGGTGAATTGGTGTTCAAATTCTCACCACAGTCTTCAAGCTCCTCAACAGTTGGTGAAGAGTCCACAATGAAGTCATCCTCTTCACTGTCTTGTTTTTCCTGTAAGATTTAGAAGTGTTAGTTGAAAAGGAATTTTCATCAAAAATAATATGAGGAGACTCTTCAACAATTTTGCTTTTGAGAATATACACTCTGAAAGCTCTTGACACTTCTGAATAGCCAAGGAAGATGGCTTCCTGACTCTTAGCATCAAACTTGTCAAGATTTTCTTTATTATTGTGTGTACATAACATTTGCACCCAAGATTTTAAAATAGGAAACAGTTGGCTTTTTGTTTTTCAGTAATTCATAGGGGTTCTTGATTTTTGGTCTGACCAATGCTCTATTGAGAATATGATTTGCTGTGTTTATAGCTTCAGCCCAGAAGGATTTGGGCAAGTTACTCTCAAGGAGCATGGATCTTGCCATTTCACAAGAGTTCTGTTCTTTCTTTCCACAACTCCATTTTGTTCTGGAGTTCTTGGTGAAGAAAACTTGTGGAAATTTTGAAAATCAGCACACAATCAGAAAGGATTGGTTTTCAAATCTCCCCCATGATCAGTCAGAATATTTTTGATTTTATATGAATAATTTGTTAAGGTATTGGTACATAATTTCCTGAACTCAAGGCAAGAATCACTTTTGTGGGACAAGAAAATAACCCAAGTAAATCTAGTAAAATCATCAATGATTACAAACCCATATCTTTTGCCACTTAGACTTTGAACTCTTGTTGGGCCAAAATGTCCATGTGAAGTAGTCTAGTGGCCTCGATGTGAGTACCTCATTGAAGTTCTTAAAAGATCTCCTTGTTTGTTTACCTTGGCACAGATCCCACAAACTTGATTTTCAACATTTGAAAAGGATTCAGGAAGACCCTTAACCAGATTCAGCCTTAACAATTATTTAAAGTTCTGAAACTTGCATGGCCAAGTCTTTTGTGCCAAGTCCATGCAATTTCATCTTTATTAGCAACAAAGCAAGATTTTCAGAAAAGTTTTTATTAAGGTTGATCATATAAACATTATTTTCCCTTTTTCCAAAAAATTTAATTTTATCAGTTGATGAATCAATTATTTTGCAAAAGTCAAATTCAAACACAACTTTGTGACCTTTGTCACATAGTTGGCTGATACTGAGCAAGTTGTAATCTAGACCATCAACTAATAAAACATTATCGACAGAGTTTGAGGAAGTTTGACCAACCTTTCCACATCCTATGATCTTTCCTTTATTTTTACCTCCAATGTTACTGAACCTCCCTCCTTCTCTAGCATGAAAGAAAATTTGGCTTTATCTCCAGTCATATGTCGTGAACACCCACTGTCAAGGAACCACACATTTGAATTGGGTGCACGACCTTCCTGCAAAAATAATTAGTGGAGAGAAGATTTTGGTACCCAAACAGAGTTGGGACCATCAGAAAGTTTGAACACTGTTAACAGATCTTTTTTCACCCAAATTTGACTTGTTTTTTATTTGGTTTTATGACATTGGTGTTCTCTGACTTTTCATTTTCTTCTTTTCTTTAGGAATGAAAACACCAGAGTTTTTGGTAGGGGTGGTTTTTCATTTGAGCCTGAGAATTCAGATTAGGAGGTGGAATCCAAGGATTTTGTTGGTACATCAGAAAGTTTGGATAGAAAATTGAGGATGATACCAACATGGATTGTTATACCATTGGCTCCAAGAATGGTCCAATCAGCTTGATATGCTGTCTTGGAGGTCCAAGGGTTTTTATCAATGATTTTCTTTGGATTTTTCTCATTTTTCAAATTTTTATTTGAATTTTTTATTTTGTGGTTTTTCTGGGTTGATGTTGAGCAGGCCGACCTGTCCTTGACTGGTGTCGACACAACAGCCACAGAAGCCTTCTTCTTGTGGACTGGTGTCAACCTGTCAGGTGACTGTGTCGACCTGGTTGCCTTATTTTTGTTCTGAGTTTTGGACTTTTTGGTGGTTTGCTTGATTTTTGTTTGATTTCACTGTTTTCAAGACTAGGACCTTTGACAAATTAATTAAAGGTGCTTTATCCTTTTCTCACCAGATTTATCTTTCTTGGTTTTTTGTTTGTTAAATCCTAGTCCATGAGAGATTGATTTCATGTTTGTTCCCAGCAAGGCCTCCAGATATCTTTACCATTTGTGAATGTTTCAATAACTTCATCTTTTTGCTTTAGCTGGTTTTCCAAGATTTTGATTTCTTCAACTTTTGTTGTTTATCTTGGTTTTCTTTTTCCAGCTTTTCAGATAGTTCTTTGAATTCACTGGTGGCCTTTTGAAAAGCTAGCTTAAGTTCATCAATTAGATTCAGAAGATTTTCTTTTTCTTCATTCAATTCTATTACTTCATTTCTAGTTCACAAATTCTTTTGTTTGAAGATTGGTTATGATAAATGTTTTCAATTTTCTTTTTGATGTGTTTGTTTTCTTTTCTCATTTCAGAGTATTTTTCAACTAATTCAGCATAAGCATCCTGCCAATCTTCAACTGTAAAGTCTTCAAAAGAAGTGCTTACCTTTCCATCTGAGCTGTTTGCCATGAAGCAAATCTCCTCACTTCCAGAGCTTGAGGATTTTTCTTCTTCTTCTTCACTTGAGTCTTCATCAGACCAAGTGGCTACCATGGCCTTCGGCTTCTTGAATTTGTGAATTTTCTTGTGCTTCTCCTTCTTGTTCTCAAGACATTCTCCCTTCATATGTCCTGGCTTATTGCACCTGTAACAAATGACATTAACGTTAGATTTCTGATTCCTATTTGAGTTAACGTTAGAAGAGAAATATTTCTTTTACCTGATGTGAATTTCTTTTTCCCTGAGAATTTTCCTTTTCTGTATTTTAGGAATTTTTCTGAATTGTCTGGTCATGAGGGCAATTTCATCCTCATTTGACTCAGACTCATTAGAACTGGTTTTATCCTAACTTTTGTCTTTATTACTTGATGAGGCCTTTAATGCTACTGGCTTGGTTTTGATTATATGTTCCTCATTTCTCTTTAGATTAATTTCATATGTCATTAAGGATCCTATCAACTCATCCAAAGAGATTTTGGTTAAGTCTTTAGAATCTTCAATGACAGTGCCTTGGTGTGCCATATTGAAGAGAGAGAACGCAGAATTTTTCTTACCAAGTCAGCATCCGTATAGTCCTTACCTAAGGCCTTCAGTCCATTGACTATGATCATAAACCTGGCAAACATTTCAGAGATTGTCTCGTTAGATTTCATCATGAACAACTCATATTCAGAGACAAGTATGTTAGCCTTGGTTTCCTTAATTGAGATGTCCCCTCATAGAGTAACTCAAGTTTATCCCACATCTCTTTGGCAGATTTGCACATTGAGATTCTTGAGTACTCTTTGGGGTGAACAGCACTTGAATCATGTTCATGGCACTATAATTCAATGTAGCTCTTCTTATGTTCCCTAGTCCAGGTTTCTTCCTCTCCCTGGTTCTCATAGGGACCTACTTCCACTACTTTCCAGATTTCATAATTTGGGGCCCTTAGAAATACTTGCATTCTATTTTTCCAATAAGAATAGTCTGTTCCATTAAAGAATGGTGGCCTATTTATGGAATGACCCTCAGCTATGAATCCTCTAGAATCCATTAAATAAACCATGGTGCAAGGAAGAAACACACACTCAGCAACCAACCAATCAAGCAAACAAGCAACACAGAACACTCAGAAACTACTCAGATCAAGTGTAAACCCTCTCTGATACCAATTGAAGGATCGATAGAAGGTGTGGACAAGATCTAGAGGGGGGGTTG
>JACBKR010004896.1:0-21295 GCA_014218235.1 Colocasia esculenta
CCGAATCGGCGCTCCAACAAACCATGTCCGAGATCATCAAGATCCCACCGTAACTAGTGAGCATTGCCCACCTCCAAGTTTTCAACCATGTTGCCCACGGGTCATCGAAAAGCTTCCCATATAGATATTTCTATGGTAGGCATAAAACTTCCCTAAGATGGCATTGTCTATAACACAATCAATTATCATAATCACAATAATGGTTATAATCTTTTAATTACAAGGGACTATATGTAAAAATGTCATATCGAGTGCTATATGGTTCAAGTCATAGAGACATCAAATTTATATTATTAAATCATACTGTAAAATCTTATTTTCAGATTGTTAATATTTTTTTTGGACTTTTATGATTTTTCAAGAATTAACAGAAATTAATAAATATCATAAATGTGCATGCTTTGGGCACAACCAGATGATTAACGATTCATGTGAGGCCCAATTAATTATTTTAAATCACTTGTATGATACAACTATTATGAGACAACAAACAGAAATTTTTATGACAAACTTCAGGTTAGAACAGATTATCCAGAAATTTGTATTTCAATTAGAAAAATCTCATACCCATCAAATCAATTTATATCAATCCCAAATTTTTACTACAGTCTTAAATGATCACAAATATGCTACATAATAATTTACAACATATTCTGACAATCATGGAAATTTTTGTATAATAAACAACATCAAGAATTCTAATGATTTAATTATGAAAATGACTTATGGTAGCATAAAATTAACCAAACTTTATTTTGGAGATCCTGAGATAAAAACAAAACAGTCATCAGAAAATTAGAATTTTTATAAAACACATAATTTTTTGGATAGTTTTTCAACTGAAATTATAAATAATGAAAATTTAGGACAATATCAAAATGTTGTCAGAAAATCCTGGGATGTTTTCCGTGAATCAGAAATGTCAAAAACTTAATCATATGCTCTCAGTTTGATATGACCTACTATGCCCATAATTAATTTTGAAAACCATTTAAAATACTCACATATATATATATACTAAAATAATCATAGTAATAATTTCATCATCACTTGCCTTATGAGAAAAAAAATTTCCCTCTACACGAATTAAGTCTGAAGATGACTGCCTACGGCTAAGCGGAATGCACTCCCAGGCTCCCCACAACACCGACTTCAGGTCCTCTCACGTCTACGTCATGTAGCACCAAAGCCAACACACCACATAGAATGTCGGAAGAACTCTCTTCTATAAGAACTATTGACTTGAATCTCTACTCCCTCTTTATCCCTCTTTCTCTACGGTGAAAGATAGCACTCCCCCCTCTCTCTTTTATAGTAGCCAAGTTACATAACTCCTCAAGCCAACTTAAACTACTTTACTTAATGTTGAATTAAACTCTCTTCTTTAAAAACCAAAACCACCTAAAGTTATTTATTACTCTTCCCAAACCATGCGGTTTTGTCACGACCCTGTATTCCTCAAGACAAAGCACACATAACTCACTATTTATTGGGACCACATCTTAAAGGCTTGGGAAACAACACTTCAAGTAATTAATAAAACATGTGTTGCCTTTAAAAGTATCTCCTCCTTCCAAAATGCCATGAATCAAAGTCCTACGGTGGAGTAAAAAAAGTTAAATGAAAGAAGAAGATAAACTTCTAGCCATTCAATTATGTTTGATATTTAATTTCTCTTAATCCATTAAGTTTTATTGACCAACTTTTATTTAATTTTCTACTAATAAAAATAGATAAAAATAAGAAATTTAACATGAATAGTGTCATGGGTATTTGGCACTCGCATTTCATGCACAAAGTGCATTGGAGCATTAAATGCTCAAACCCACCAACCTTTTGTGTGTTTGTATTACTTCCATATCCTTTTTCCTATTTGTTATACTTTCTTTCTTTACACTTTATCTATTTCAAAACTCTATACTGAAAACGACCGAACTAGACAAAATTGTCTTCATGAAAGTTGAAGAGCATCTTATTATCTTTCTAATGAATTCAGAATCGTTTGATTCATAGTTCATTTGTTCAAGATATGAGTTTCCGCATCAAAATACGAATTCTCATAAGAGAATCGACAAAGTTAACTCGATCGATTCAAGTTTTTTTTTTCCAGTTATTACATATACAGTTAAAGAGATCTAGATCATGTTTATTGCATTAAGGATGAAGATCAAAAGATTTTAGTTAAGAATCTAGAGGTTAAAAAGAGATGGTGCAACTATTTTCAGAAATTACTTAATGGAGATTGCTTTAAGGATATCTCTTTAAAAGAGAATCATGAGTCAACAAAATGTGATAAATATCAATATTTCAGGCGTATTAAGATGTCAGAAGTGGGTGATGTTTTAGGGAAAATGAAATTGGGAAAGGCCTTAGAACCAGATGGCATACCTATTGAAGTGTGGAAAGCCTTAGGGGACATTGGTATTAAGTGGTTAACTAAATTTTTCAATAAAATTTTGAAGGAACGAAGAATGCCAGAAGAATGGAGAAAAAGTGTTGTGGTTCCTTTCTATAAAAACGAAGGGAAAATTCAAAACTGTAATAATTACCGTGGAATTAAGCTTATGAGTCACACTATGAAACTAAGGGAAAGAGTAATCGAGAAACGAATGCGATGTATACTGTATCAAAAAATCAGTTTGGTTTTATGCCAAGTAGATCTACTACATAAGCTATTTTTTTATTACGGCAGTTAATGGAGAAGTATAGAGAGATGAGATGAGATTTATATATGGTTTTTCTTGATTTAAAGAAGGCATATGATCGGGTACCGAGAGATTTGATTTGGTAGACATTAACAAAGAAGAGAGTTTTTCAAGGATATGTTGACTTAATACAGGATATATACGAGGGTGCCCCTATTAATGTGAGAACTATTGCTAGAAAGAACTGTGAATTTTCGGTCACAGTAGGTTTGCATCAAGGTTCTGCTCTATGCTCGTATCTCTTTGCTCTGGTTATAGACGAGGTAACTAAGCAATTGCATGATGATATCCCTTGGTGTATGTTATTTGTGGATGATATTGTCTTAATTGATAAGAGTATTGATGGTTTAAATGCTAAGCTAGAAAGTTGGAGGCATGCCTTGGAATCTAAAAGTTTTAAAATCAATAGGAGTAAGTCAAAGTTTATGCATAGTAATTATAATAATAAAAGGTGTTACAGGAAGATATAGTTCAAATTGATGGACAAGACATTCCTAAGAGTAGTAGCTTTTAATACTTATGTCTATCATCCAAGAGAATGAGGAGATTTATGACGATGTGGCACACAAGATTAAGGCAGGTTGGCAAAAATGGAGAAGTCCATTAGGAGTCCTCTGCGATCGTCACATACCAGTGAACCTTAAAGGAAAGTTTTATAGAACGGCAGTGAGACCTGCGTTATTATATGGTACCGAGTGTTGGGCAGTGCGAAAAGAATACATTAACAAAATGTGTGTGGCGGAGATATGAATGCTGAGATGGATGTGTGGTAAGACTAAGAAAGATAAGATTAGGAATGAGCGCTTCCATGAGGATTTGGGGATAGCTCCAACTGACAGAAAAATGAGAGAAAATAAACTTAGATGGTTTGGATACGTACACCGTCACCCTAACTCGGCGCCGGTTACAAGATGTGACAAAGTCTTAGTGGATACCAGTAAAAGAGCTAGGGGAAGGCCTAAAATGAGATGGTGCGATATTATTAGGAAAGACTTAGACTTCTTGAGTTTAAATACGACTATAGCACTTGATAGAAATTTTTGGCGGAAAAGAATTCATGTAGCCGACCCCAATTAATGGGATAAGGCTCTGATGATAATGATTACATATACGTGAGAGAGAGAGAGAGAGAGAGAGAGAGAGAGAGAGAGAGAGAGAGAGAGAGGATGTGCCTCATTGGTGTTTGGCCAGATTTTGTAGTTATTTAAGGAAAAAGGGAGGATCTGGAAGCATGGTGCAAGACACCACTGTCTAGATCAGAGAAAGAGAGGTAAGCAAAGAAGTGAGAGAGGGCCACTAGAGAAGACCCTATCAACAACATTCATGATCTCTAGCATCATCACGGTTGTCGTGTCTTCGAGATCATCTATGATGTATGTCAGTGGGGACCTGAGATTGCAGCCAAGCTTAAAGGATCACAATGGGGGCCTAGATGAACCATTGGGTGGTCTAATAAAATGCAAAAAGGATCAGTTAAATGAGCCCCAGCCATGAAATGGGCTTACAATGGGTGCGCAAAGCAGGCTGAGGAGTTTTACTTCAGTGACCTAGGTAATCCCACTACTCGCTAGGTGGTAGAGGCCAAAGCGAGACACCTTGTGTTGCCTTATTTCGCCTCATCGCCATGGAGAGCGCCTCCCTCACCTTTAATAACATAGATCGAGAGAGCTAAGAAGGTTTCACATAGAAGTTTTGATCCCTTTACATTTTTGGAGACCAGACAACTTTCGAAGATGGCAAATGAAATTGGCTGTTGATTCATAAAATAGATTGGAAAGCCTCCACTAATAACTACTTAGGTTCATAATTACAGGGAAAGTGGGAATCACAACCCAGATTAAAAAATCGAATTAAATTCATTGCAAAATGTCCCTAAAAATGTTCGAGAGCAAAGCATAAGCAGGGATGTCAATGTGCTAACAGTACCCGACCCACCCACCCTAAAGCCCATCCTGCATCCTCAACACCAGACAACTGCTGGCAGGAATCAGATGGCAACATGGAAGGCAAAATCGCCAGGATCGACCCAGAATCGATCGATCTTGGATCGGATCGAGGGCTATGGATCCGATTATGGGGGGAAGTCCCTGAATCGGCAAACTTCCAGCTAGATCGGCCAGAATCGAGTTGGATCGACTGGATCAAGCAAGGATCGACCGATTCCAGACTGATTCAGGTCGATTCCCTCAGGCTACCTTCAGGATCCTCTTCAGGCAGGGTTGTCAGGATCCCCTTATTTACCTGAATATCATTTAAGTAAATGTTAGTATTTGTAGTTTCATTTACTTAAGATATTACATGTAAATAAGGAAGTACCCCCCATTTGAATCTAATAAAAATATCAAAAAAATCATATCTCTTACCAATAAAAAGTCAACTCTCCCATCGAAGAAGAAAATCACGATTTTGGTGATTTTAGCGAAATGGTAACTTTCTAATCTCTCGTAATTTAGCTTATCTAAAAATTTGATAATTCAAATAAACCACATGGAACACTAAAAATTCAAAATCCGGTAAAAAAAGTCAAACGTGCATGTGACTTCTCCAATGGAGCCACTCTCCTACTGACAGCACTTAGTCTGCTTGAGATCTCTCAGGATTTAGTCAAACTTAAGTTATCATCATCCAAACCTCTCAGAATTTGGTCAAATTGAGCTACCATCACCCAACTCATGACACTCATGAGTTTGGGTGATGATAGGAGTTTTTGATGACCAAATCCTAAGAGGTCTCAAGTAGACTTAGTGTTGTCAGTAGGAGAGCGGCTTCTTGGAGAAGTCATATGCACGTTTGATTTTTTTTTTGTTGGACTTTAGATTTTTAGTATTTTATTAGACTTATTTGAATTATAAAATTTTAAATATGTCAAATTATGAGAGATTAAAAAGTTGCTACTTTGATAAAATCACAAAAATTGAGATTTTCTTCTTGGATGGGAGAGTTGACTTTTTATTAGTAAGAGATGTGATTTTTTTGATATTTTTATTGGATTCAAATGGGGGATATTTCCTTATTTACATGTAATATCTTAAATAAATGAAACTACAAATTTTAACATTTACTTAAATGGTATTCAGGTCAATAATACACTAAGTCTTTAATATTTTATACTTTTCTTGTATTATTATAGTAGTAATAATACACAAAATCTTATGTTTCATATATTATGAATGCATGTATGATTGGTTTTTTATGCAAATATTAGTTCTTTCAATTAATCAGATTTTCCCTCATTTTTGCTGTTTTTTTCTGTTTTTTCCTGAATTTTTTCCCCAAAAAAAACCATTTTATAAATTGGCCAATCCAGGATCGGCCAAACTTCCCTTGGATCCATGGGATCTTGCGATCCGATCCGATCCGATCCAGGATCGGATCGAGCCTGGTCGATCCCGATCCCGATTCCGATCCTGCCTTCCATGGATGGCAACACCGGCCGTGCTCTTGCCAATGAGGCTCAGTTGGAGGGATTCTACAGTGTTTAAGGTCGATGAAGTAGCTGAGGGAGCAACCAAAATGGTGCACCAAATGAAGTAATTGGGGAAGCACTGATGAGGAGGGCAAGGAAAAGGCAATTATTGGGGGCAACTGCAATGAGCTCAAATCAAGTGACAACTAGACCTTGACTGTGAATTCAGGAAAGCCCATACAGTAATAGAAGCTTTTTATCAGGTTTAAGTAGTCTTTTTTCCGGCAGAAAACAAAGAAATGATACTAATCACTTAGCCATAATAGACATGCTATAGCATGATGTTGATATAGAATGTTCATACTGGGTTCTCACTTCTCAGTTCATAGAGCATCTCATGCATATCGACAAATATTGGGAATGGATTCATATAAGGATATATATGTTAGGGCTGCCAACGGATACCTGATTTCTGATATTCCAACTGATTTCTAATTTTCTTAATGGAAATGGAAACGAATGTTTCTGCATCTATTTTTTCCATTTCCACTTCCAGTAGTATATCATTAATTTATAAAACATCTATACTCTTAAATTTTTATTTGTATTTTCTAAATAGTGAAAAACTCTAAACCGACTCCCTTGGTGCCTCCACCAGCACAAATGGAACTCTAACTCACTTGCCCTTCTTCCAGCGCCGCTTGCACCCACCGTCACCAAATGTTACTGTTCGCAGCACCACCCGCACCCACTGCTAGGATGCAACTGAAGTGTCTGTTTTCTTTCCATTTCCATTTTTGTTTACGTTTCCTTATAACAAATGAATGCACAAAAAATGTCATTTCCGTTTCGACTCTAACCCGTGGCAGTCCTCATATATATAGTATGTCATAGAAATAATAATCATAGATGAATAATGACAAAATCATACATTAATATAGCGTGTATAAAACTAGAGCACAGGGGAAAGGACTTCTTTTAATCGGCCACCTCTTCCCATATTAATCAAAGTCATCATCCTCGCCCAGGGTTTCACTATCACGGTCTCTGTTCATCGCTGGAACAACATACGCGATAACAAAAAAAAAAACGAAGAAAAAAAACTTCGAATCGGGGGGCCAAAAACGCCTAGAATAACCAGAAATTTTCCCACGTAACACCCATATAATATGTTGCAGGAGAACCTCTGCTCCGGGCTAGCAGTAATCACTCAGGGCCTTGGAATCTGCCGTGATCCATGGGCTCTGGCAACCCTCAGATCCCCCCGGCACCCTACCACCTAGCACCAGACTCACATGACGGTGGCTGCCCCCCCCCGTGCACCCACTCCTCCCCCATTTTACTCAACCTCGGAGGATTTCCTACTCATGACACCAGCAGATGATGCCACAGATGGCGAAAGAGTGGAGACGAAGAAGAGTTGGGATCATCTGGGAGACTCAAACATAGAAACATCACAAAAAGACATCTGAGAAAGGGACATGGGCGTTTACCTTCAAGCAAACATGGAGGATCATGCACGAGCACGAGAAGGACCACCGTGCACGAGAAGGACCCTAAAAGAGGAACAGCATCGAGCACGGGAACGCCGGGAAACAAAGCCCCGAGGTTTAAGAAAAAGAGAGGGGGGGCAGAGGAGAGAGAGAAGGTTGTTCCGACTTCCGAGTAGGATTTCGGGGCCGGTCGTCAAGGACATGAATGACTCGGATATGGAGATCTAAACATCCGTACACCGTACGGTTCCATTGAGCCGGTTCACAGGGTTTTCCAAAGAAACCGAACCGACCCGCCTATTTTGGGCTTGCTGGGCCTGGCCGACGTAAATCTCCCTCTGCAATTATGTATATTCAAATGCAAAGGCTACTTGTGAGCCTCACTGTTGCACTTATGTTCACTAGTTAAAAAAATGCGCTACGTACGTGTTATATATTTGTAAGTGTGGTATTAAAATAGGTTATATAATAAAAATATTAAAATATATCATTATACAATTTAAAATTAGATTAAAATAAAAATAATAATATATTGACAATTTGTATATATCATTATGTAAATTGATATATTTTATTATCTCTTAGAGTCTTATAAAATCAAATATTTTTTACTATTGAACTTGATATCCTACAAAGAAGAATTTAAGTAACATGATTATTAATAAAACTATCATCGTTTAAGAATTTTTTTTTTTTTCAACAAACAATGATCTATTTTTTTTTTGCTCCTTTTCACTTAACATCATTTTAATTTTATCTTTTTTTGTGGATGTCGAGAAGATAAATCTTTCATTCGAAAATACATGTAGATTGATACACATAAGATTTTTTGCTCTTAATATGAAGAGAGTAAATATGTTCATCCATCACTACGAGAAAAAAAAACAAAGAAAATAAACATGAGCTGTAAAGAATATTTTTTTTCAAATGAATAATGATTTTAGAGCAAAGACAATGTTTATACTTTAAAGTAAATTTCAAAGTAAGATCACATAGAAAAATTTAAAGCATCTAAAATTCAATTTTTTATATACAAAATATTTAAATGATCACATTTATTATTGTGTAAAAGTTCAAAAAGTACATTGATATTTAATTATCACCAAAATATCTTCATCAACATAAAAAAAATATCTGAAATGAAATAATATATTTATCACAAATCTATAGATATATACACAAAACTTTATACATAATATGATTGACAATGAGAAAAATAAAATAAGAAAAAATCTACAGAAATTATAGAAAGAAGGCAAGGAGGAGGCGATCGATGTTGTGGTAATAGAGTGCATGTGACAGCCTAGATCAGGGGAGAAAGAGCAGCCCTAGATCCAACGACAACAATGTAAGTAGGATGGCGGAAGATAGGGTTGTGGCTCTGTGGGTATTGTTGTTGGTGAGCCATGGACCGCCCCATTGCACCAGAGAAGACGCTACCTCCATTATAGACCTGGCATAATTGCAGGTGGCGAGTGAGTCGGGAAGGAAGAAGACTGAGAGCTACCTCACCACCACCTTATCTGTTCATTGGACCCTCCAATTAAGCTCCCCAAGTTAGGTCAAATGGCTCTTCCCACATCATATCCCCCTCCCAAGTTACATCCAACAGCTCTAGAACAATCACACACAATATTACAGGCACAGGCACCCACCCATATTCTCCCATCCATCTCTCTCAACCTCTAGGTGCTCTTGCTCCAGCTCTCCATCTAGCTAGAATGTTCCTTCCGTGGGCTCTTGGATATTGGCAGTGGCACCACACCCAACCCACGTAATAAGGGAAGAAAAAAAGGAAGCAAGAAAGTATTGTTACATGATTGGAACATGGGAGGGGAGGGAGGGAGGGAATGGTGGATCGCAAAAAGGTGCAGTCGCTCCAACCACGTCAAGGAGCTCGTCAAGGGGGTCATCGAGGGCGAGTCCCACGTCCTCGCCGCCTCCATGACCATGGAGGAGATCTTCCATGGCACCAAGTTCTCTATCTTCTCCTCTCTTAGACCGCACACCTTCCCCCCTCCTTCTTCTCTTCTCCTCTTCTTCTTCCTCCTCTTCTTTCTCTATCTCTTTCCCTCTGGCTCAGTCTCTCTCTTTCTCAGGTCTGTACGCACAGACGCCTGTGCACGCTCACGGCCACGTAGGCACCCACGCCTGCACCAGCACCCGCCGCGTAGCCCGCCTGCTCCCGCCTGAGCCAGGCCGCCCCCGCGTCCGTTGCGCTCGCCCGCCCGCGTCCGCAGTCGGCCGCCCGCGCGCCCCGCCTGCCGCGTCCCCACCTGCACTCGCTCGCGTCCGTAGCCGCCCGTGCACATGCCCGCCTGCAGCAACCCCCATCCAGCCACCACCTTGATCTGGAGGAAGGCATCGCTGACTGGCTCGTGGGAGGCAGCGGTGGTCGTCCAGAGGAATGATCACCGCTGATCCATCCCGGCCGTGTTCGGCGGTGGTCACGCTTCCATTTTCCTAGTCGAGTAGCGTTCGGAGGTCTCGGGATGCAGGAGTACCCCGAGCAGGGAAGCGGAGGCTGCTGGGGAGATGGCGACAGTGACGGAGGGACACAGAGGGGGTGGGTGGCACACCATTGGTCTCCGCACGACAGCAGGTGGGGGGGTTGTCGCAGTGGCCTCCAGATGCCGCGTCGCGTGTGGCGTAGGGAGGACGGGGTCGCGACGGTAGGCCTCCGCTGATGCTGCTTAGCGTACGACTACAAAGACCATGCCTGTCGCCCCTCCTCCAGTTCCATGCACAGCTATGAGCTGTGCTAGGTCTGCCGCCTGGTGCAGTGGCAGGAAGCGACCCAGCTTCTTCACCGCCCCCATTGCATCAGACGTGGAGTGAGTGTCGGAGGAAGTCGAGAGGGACAAGCTCACGAATGGGGAGCAAGAGGCGACGCCAGTGGGCGCGGCGGAGGACGACTGCGGCATCATGGGAGATGTCATCCATGCCGAAAGGAGGTGGTTCTGGTGGTGTTTGGGAGGGACTGCACATGACTAGGCAGTTGAACTGTCTACACCAACAACAGAAATCGTGAGGTTGGCGAGGGAGAGGGTCGACGGTGGTCGCATGGCTCGTTGGGAGGCGGAGTGTGTTGTGCCCATGCCTACCGCCTCAGAGTGGAAGGGACAGCGGCACTGCCTCCCTCGATGGTGCTACTGGCGGAGGCGAGAGGTCGGGTGGGATTATCCTCCTCGACATGCATGGACGCAAAGGAAGGGAGATGGACGGCGTCCTTCTGGGAAACGTCGGCAGCTCCTCGATGAAGAGGAGGAGGTGGTCTTGCTTCCTAACGTCTTCGTCGAAGCAGCCCTCGGGGAGCTCAAGCCCGTAAAAGAACCCCGGTAAGGCGAAGGAGAACCGTCGAGGGCCGACCCGGAGCACTGGGGAGTCCCGTGCGGGGGGCCACTGGTGCTCCCCCACCACGCAGCTTGGCAGGGAGAGCGGGGCCGACGTCTCCCACCTCCTGACGAGCACCATGGAGAAGTCGCCCGAGTCCATGCGCGTCACCTTCATGAACCCCTTTTGGGTCGAGATGTGGGTGCTCACCAAGCGCGCCTTCACCAACACGTGCCATGTGCCGGAGCTGATGATCAGTTTATCCCCATGTAATTTAAATAAATTACATATCTTTTTGGTGATTAACAAAACTATATAAAGTTTAATCTAACATATTTTCTACAAGTTTTGAGCATAGGAAATGAATCAAGAAAAGTAAGCAATTTCTATAAGTATCTCACCCTGAAGTATTTAGAGTTCAGTACACATAATTTCTATAAGTACACATCGATTTCCATTATAGGTCATAATGATTTCATAGATCATAAGGATTCGCTATGTGCTTTTATCGATTTGGGCAGTATAACGATTCTTCAGTTTGCCTTCACAACGATTCGTTAAGTGATCGCAACGATTGGCCCTCACAACGATCGTTAAGTGAACGCAACGATTTGCCCTCGCAACGATTCGTAAGTGATTGCAACGATTTGCCCTCACAACGATTCGTTAAGTGATCGCAACGATTTGCCATCACAACGATTGTTAAGTGATCGCAAACTATGTCCTCACAACAATTCGTTAGTGATCGCAAAGATTTATTTTCGCAACGATTCATTAAGTAATAACACAATTTGCTTCTGCAACGATTTCTTAAGTGAGAACAACGATTTCCTCTCACATAGATTTCTTAAAAAGCATAACGATTTGTACATCAATTTGTTCATAACATCAAACGATGTTAGTTATGGATGTCCTCAAGCCAATCAAACTTGTACAATCTTGTTCTTTGATAATAATAATAAGGCTTTTATATTCATTATGTGTAATTCGTTTATCGTTTCATTATGAAGTCCATGAATATACGCAATGGATATTAATTATGATGAGATCATAACAATGAGATTAATATCCTTTAAACGTATATTCTTAATTGTTCATAGTCGGAGGATATTCAAGAAGGACATTGAATATCCGGTTAGACTAGTATAATTGCACATGCTCATATGATGAGGGTGACTGGTCTCATAGTCACTTGTGTGGAGACACTAAGGTGAATCTGTAGGTGCTCATTGGAGAATGAGTTCACTGAACTGATCCGTTTTGAATCGTTGGATGGTAATGTTACCTAACTGTCAATCAGCTAGATTCATTGTCACAGTGGCGTGATTGGTCCTTAGACCTGAGACACCAAGGACACCTTGTTGGTGGACTTCTGGGTTTTGACCTTGACTTATAGATCTCTAGCCATGAGGTCTTAATCAGTTAAGTGATCGGATCTAGCGGAATACCTTCGAAGGTGATTGTGTGGTCAATATGGGATCGCTCGCTCTCGGTAATAGGAGAGTGAATGCTCTACGGAAGGATGCCTGATAGTCCCTGGCCAGGGCAAGACTACTTATCAGAAAAGGAGTTTTCTGATATTGTTATGCGGCATCTAAACCAAGTGAGTACACACATTAGGGTTTGACAGTTGACCATACCCTAAGTGCACTCGGGAGCATTGTACGAGCGAAGGATTAAAGTCACGTGGTAACTGATGATACAAAAGGTTCCTTGAATGGGTTGCTGAACCCCAATGCTTTCCAGGATCAAGTGGTGTTGCTTGGCACCCAACTTGATTGGAAGCCCGGTCAATTATCGTGAGACGATAATTGATTGTGTAATTAATTAATATGAGATGTTAATTAATTACCATAAGTCAATAAAGAGTTATTGAGCTTAATGGGCTGAAAACTGGACTAGCAGTTGGGCCTAGAGGGTCACACGCATAAGAGTTCCGAGCAGACTGGGCAAGGTATTCTTTATAGACAATGACTGGGTTTTTGTGAAAAAACGCGGTGTCTATAATATACGCTGAGAGTTAAACCCTGGGCCAAGCTCCAGGCTTAACCCTGGCCGTCCCCCTCCTCTCTCTCTCCCAGGGCGCCCCCCACCCTCTCTCTCCTCTCTTCGGCACATGGTGGAGCTGAGATCCGGGAGACGCGTGGAGAACGAGGAGATCCCGTCTGCGTCCGGAGCTCGCGTGGATACGTCTAGAGGCCGGACACTTGAACGGCTTGAAGCACCGGCGCCTCCTGCGCCACCACCTCCCCGGATTCGGGAGTTACGCAACCCCGCAAAGGTAAAGATGAGATCTGCATGTGCGTGGTTTATCGATTTAGTTCGATTCCGACGGCCGGCAACGATATCTACCTGAGGGATTCGCGTTTCCACTGCGCTCTATACGAAACCCAACAGTGGTATCAGAGCCAGGTTGCTGGTACGTTCGGAATCGGCGTCTCATGTATGATTTTCATGTGTTTTGTCGATTCGCGTTGTGCACAAGTTGCCAATTTTGTCGTGTTCGTGGGTCGCACATGGGATGTGCATTTGCCGCTTGGTACATGGAAGGCGTTCTGGTACTAAGGGCTTCCCGAAGAACCACTCGTGCCATCATTTGGCCACCCGTGGAGGTCGTACGGGCGCCTGCAAAGTGCCGCCGCGCACTGGTTGTAGCTTCTTGGACAGTCCAAGAAGTGGCGATTTGCAGGTTTGTAGGGTCATTTTCGGGGTTTTCTGGGTGCCCAGGGAGGAGGGCGGCGAGGTCCGGCGCCGCGGCGCCGTCCGCGGCCGCCCGGGGCGGCGCGGTGCCCCCCTCCCGCCCGCCGCGCCCTGCGAACCAGGGCGGCGGCGGCCTAGGGCTCGCCCTTGGGCGAGCCCTACCGGGCGGAGGGGTCGCCCCCGCGCCCGGCCGCTGGGTCTGGGTGACTTACCCGGACCAGGGCGGGCCCGGGCCACCCGCGCGGTGGCCGCGCGCCCCACCGGATCCGGTCCCCCCCTTCCCCCTTTTTTTTAATTTTTAAAATTGTTTTAAATTGTTTTTAAATTGTTTAAAAACATTTAACAGGTTTTTAAAATTCAAAAAATTAGTTTTAAGAGTTTAAAATTGTTTTAACTCTCTGTGAATTATTTTTCATATAAATGACCCATTACTTAATTAGTTTAAAGGAAATCTGAAACCGTTTTAGTTATTTCTCTAATCTAATTAAGTCATGTTAATTGATTTAGAAATGTGATTTTTAAATTAATTAACTGTACATCTTGGCGACTTCATGCAGTAACGTTGAATGGCATTTATCTAATGTTGATTAGATGTAATCCATGTTAGCTAAATTTTTAGTTAAATGGTTTTCAAAATATAGTTATTATATTTTTGAAGTAAAATATTTCAGAAGTAATTATGTGATAATTGCTTGTTGATGCATGTGATGTGTGTGGATGGATGGTCATGGACTTAGATATCATGTGATGAATGTTATGGTTAATGGCAAATGATGTAATTTATGAGGACTGCGTGCCTCCCTCTCTCCCTCTATTAAATCCGGGTTGTACATTCTATCTCCCTCTTATTATGTACTCCCCTTGAATTGTTCAAGGTTTCTTATTATTATCTGATGTACATTTATGGGGCCTGCGAGCCCAAATTTAAATATTACTTGTAATTTTAAGAAGCGGATTGGCGGAGATGGAGGAGAGTACCATGCAGGACCTTGCTGGAGATAAATTTACATCAAGCTAAAGCATCAGATGCGGGGCTGCCATTTGTTCACCATTTTTGTGGATTACCAACTGGCTCTGGTAATGCCACTCTAGGTTAAAGTCCATGATCATCCATCATATTTCTTCATGTATATGATATGTGTGGAATGTGCTGTGGTATATATAATTAAATATATGATATTTCAAATTCTATATATCAATAGCACAAAGATATAGAGACCAAGATAAAATATGTCAAAATCCCTCCTCGTTCAAACTTTAAGCCGTAGCGTAATCATTTAGAATGAATTATGTGGCCCTCCATCATTATAGTTTTAGGATTGCCATTAGATCGGGCAAGTTTGTTGTGCTATCCACAAGGCTTGTCAAGTCTAATGACAGACTAAAACTATGGCATGATGATGCCTTAAACGGGGTAGAGGACCAGTGTAGCTTTGTTGTGCTATCCACAAGGGCTACATCCAAATCTATGCTCGTTACGTAATGATGGTATTGCTTAGACTGGATTTAATGACTTGTTGTGCTATCCACAAGGTCATTAAAATTCAGGGGCCAAAATAAGATCGGATATTGCAAGAGTTGCAAGTGTCAAGGGTTGACCGCTTTCAGATCATAGTATGGTTTGTTGTGCTATCCACAAGATCATGCTATGAGTCTGTGAGATTCCGATCCCCACTAGGAGACCGTCGGTGTCTCCCATTCTGTATATCTGAGGGTTATACAGTCTGCCAGAAAATAGTGGGAGCTAATCTTGATTAAAGTCCTAATCTAGATTTAATTATTATTATGAGCATCTGCTAATTGTCTTTACATTTCCTTTATAGGCAAAAATGTCGTCAGGTAACCCACTCCGTGGCATACTGGATGCCAACAGATTGACAGGCCCGAACTACTCGGATTGGCTCAGAAACCTGAAGATTGTCCTAAGGTCTGAGCGCATTGCCTATGTCCTGGAAGGGGAGATCCCAGCTGAACCACCCCTTGATGCACCTGAAGGGGAACGCTTGAATTTGCGAAGTGGAAGGAGGATTCCACTCTGTCCCAATGCTACATGCTTGCCTCAATGAGCAATGAATTGCAAAGGCAGCATGAGAACATGGATGCTAGATTCATCATGCAGCACTTGCAGAAGCTCTTTGAAGAGCAGAGCAGGGTGGAGAGATATGAGATATCCAAGGCCCTGTTCAGAGCTCGCATGGTAGAGGGGTCTTCAGTACAGTCACATGTGCTGAAGATGATAGAGTGGATTGAGAGGCTCGAAGGGCTTGGTTTTCCTCTTGACAAGGAACTAAGCACGGACCTCATTCTCCAGTCACTTCCAGATTCATATTCCCAGTTCATTGTGAATTCACAATGAACAAGATTGAGGTGAGTTTAGCTGAGATGCTCAACATGCTGAAGACTGCTGAGGGCAACCTTAAGAAGGAAAAGCCCACTGTTCTCATGGTTGGAAAGTCCAACAAGAAGAGGAGAGCAGGGCAAGCCTTTAAGAAAGGCAATGCTAAGAAGCAGTCTAAGCAGAAACAAAAGAAGGACACAGGCAAAGGAGAAGAAAAGGGCGAGTGCTTCCACTGCAAGAAGAAAGGGCACTGGAAAAGAAATTGCAAGGATTACCTTGCAATGAAGGCTCAGGAGAAGCAGAAGCTTGGCGAAGCTTCAGGTATCTATATGATAGATCTTCACTTGTCTATTAGAGATTCTACATCTTGGGTTTTGGACACTGGATGTGCTTCTCATATCTGCAATGATGTGCAGGTGCTGACAAGTAGAAGGAAGCTGAGCAAGGGCGAGGTGAACTTGAGACTTGGAAACGACACAAGTGTTGGTGCACACACTGTGGGGACAGTGAAGCTCAAGTTACCCTCAGGAGATTTACTTTTATTAGATGATTGCTATTTTGTGCCTAGCATCATTAAGAACATTATTTCTGTTTCTTATTTAGACAGAATTGGATACATAGTTTACCATTGAGAACAATAGTTGTTCAGTTTATTTGAGAAATAACTAGTTGCTTTAGCAAGTTTGGTGAATGGTTTGTATCTGCTTGATGTCTCTTATGAAAATCTCCATGTTATGTTTCTCCTAAGAGAGAGTAAGAATATGTGAACACTGCCTACTTATGGCATTGTAGGCTTGGTCACATTGGCGAGAATAGACTTCAAAAGTTGCATAAGAATGGATACTTAGATCCATTTGATTATGAATCATATGCAACTTGTGAATCCTGTTTAATGGGTAAGTTGACCAAATCTCCATTTAGTGGACATGGAGATAGGGCCAAGGACATATTGGAACTAATACATTCGGATGTATGTGGTCCAATGTCTACCCAAGCCAAGGGTGGCTACTCATACTTCATTACATTCACGGATGACTACTCAAGGTTCGGATTTGTTTACTTAATGAAGTACAAATCTGAAGCCTTTGGGAAATTCCAAGAATTTAAGAATGAAGTTGAGAAACAAACTGGAAAGAATATTAAAATCCTACGGTCAGACTGAGGAGGTGAATACTTAAGTACAGTTCACACAATTCTTAAAGGATAATGGTATCCTGTCTCAGTGGACTCCTCCCTATACACCACAGATGAATGGTGTATCGGAAAGGAGAAATAGTACATTGTTGGACATGGTACGATCCATGATGAGCCGTTCACAGTTACCAGTTTCCTTATAGGGATATGCGCTAGAGTCAGCAGCATATCTACTGAATAGGGTTCCCAGTAAATTTGTGTCTTCTACTCCATATGAGATATGAAAGGGTAGAAAGCCTGATTTTAAACATGTTAAAATCTGGGGCTGTCCTGCCCACGTGAGGAGACATGACCCAGATAAACTGGAATCTAGAACCGATAAGTGCAGATTTGTTGGATACCCAAAAGAAACATTTGGGTACTACTTTTACCATCCTGGTGAACAAAGAGTGTTTGTTGCCAGGAGAGCTGTCTTCTTGAAGAGGAATACCTTTCCCAAGAGGACAGTGGGAGTAAAATAGATCTAGAAGAGGTTCTAGATCCACAAATTGTGCAAAGTCCAGTGAAGACATCGGTTCCGGAACCTGTTCAGGATTATACACACATTCAGCGTAGGTCTGGTAGAGTACCTAGACAACCTGAAAGATATGTTGGACATATCAGTGAAGGCATGTCTTTGATGAGGATGGTGATCCAAAGACCTACCAAGAGGCTGTTGATTGTCCTCAGTCAGGGAAATGGCGAGATGCCATGAATTCTGAGATGCAGTCCATGTACACCAACCAAGTTTGGAATTTGGTAGACTTGCCCGAAGGTATTGTACCTATTGGGTGCAAGTGGATCTTTAAGAGAAAGATCGGTGCAGATGGACTGATCGACACTTATAAGGCAAGGTTGGTGGCAAAGGGGTATCGTCAAAGGCAAGGAATTGACTATGACGAAACTTTCTCACCAGTTTCTATGATAAAGTCGATCAGAATTCTTCTTGCCATTACTGCATACTTTGATTACGAGATCTGGCAGATGGATGTAAAAACCGCTTTCCTTAATGGAAAATATTGAGGAGGAAGTGTATATGATAACAACCTGAGGGTTTTACATCCAAAGAGTGTCCAGACAAAGTATGCAAGCTTCAAAGATCCATCTATGGATTGAAGCAAGCTTCTCGTAGTTGGAACATAAGATTTGATGAGGCTATCAAATCTTATGACTTCATTAAGAATGAAGATGAACCATGTGTGTATAAGAAAATTAGTGGGAGTGCTATCACTTTTCTCGTACTTTACGTTGATGACATCTTACTCATTGGGAATGATGTAGGGATGCTATCATCAGTAAAGGTTTGGTTGTCAAAGAACTTCTCCATGAAGGATTTGGGAGAAGCATCCTACGTATTGGGAATACGTATCTATAGAGATAGATCTAAGAGGATGCTTGGCTTGACCCAATCCATGTACATAGATACCATTGTCAAAAGGTTTGGCATGGAAAATTCCAAGAGAGGTCTCATACCTATGAGACATGGGATTATTCTCTCTAAGGAGCAGTCTCCTAAGACTCCTGAAGAGAGGGCAGCCATGGATAGAGTCCCCTATGCCTCGGCTATAGGGTCTATCATGTATGCCATGCTATGTACAAGACCTGATGTGGCATTTGCTCTAAGTGTTACGAGCAGATATCAGGCAAATCCAGGTGAAACACACTGGATGGCTGTGAAATGTATCCTTAAGTACTTGAGAAGGACTAAGGACATATTCTGGTCTATGGAGGAGGGGACTTGAAACTTCGGGCATATACTAACTCGAGTTTCCAGTCAGACCCAGATGATAGCAAGTCTACATCTGGGTTTGTGTTCACTTTGAACGGGGGTGCAGTAAGCTGGAAGAGTTCCAAGCAAGAAACCACTGCAGACTCGACGACAGAAGCTGAGTACATTGCTGCAGCTGAAGCCGCCAAGGAGGCAGTGGGATGAAGAAGTTCATCACCGACCTTGGTGTGGTGCCAGGTGACTCTGATCCAATCCCATTGCTGTGTGACAACAATGGGGCCATTGCGCAAGCGAAAGAGCCGCGGTCTCATCAGAAGTCGAAGCACATTCTGAGGCGATTTCACCTGATCAGGGAGATAATCACTAGAGGAGATGTAATGGTGGAAAGAGTTCCTTCAGTCGACAACATTGCAGCCCATTGACAAGCCTCTGTCTCAAATTGTGTTTGAGCGCCACCTAGAGTCTATGGGTTTAAGACATAAAGGTGATTGGCTTTAGTCCAAGTGGGAGATTGTTAGTTATGGATGTCCTCAAGCCAATCATAACTTGTACAATCTTGTTCTTTGATAATAATAATAAGGCTTTTATATTCATTATGTGTAATTCGTTTATCGTTTCATTATGAAGTCCATGAATATACGCAATGGATATTAATTATGATGAGATCATAACAATGAGATTAATATCCTTTAAACGTATATTCTTAATTGTTCATAGTCGGAGGATATTCAAGAAGGACATTGAATATCCGTTAGACTAGTATAGATTGCACCTGCTCATATGATGAGGGTGACTGGTCTCATAGTCACTTGTGTGGAGACACTAAGGTGAATCTGTAGGTGCTCATTGGAGAATGAGTTCACTGAACTGATCCGTTATGAATCGCTGGATGGTAATGTTACCTAACTGTCAATCAGCTAGATTCATTGTCACAGTGGCGTGATTGGTCCTTAGACCTGAGACACCAAGGACACCTTGTTGGTGGACTTCTGGGTTTTGACTTGACTTATAGATCTCTAGCCATGAGGTCTTAATCAGTTAAGTGATCGGATCTAGCGGAATACCTTCGAAGGTGATTGTGTGGTCAATATGAGATCGCTCGCTCTCGGTAATAGGAGAGTGAATGCTCTACGGAAGGATGCCTGATAGTCCCTGGCCAGGGCAAGACTACTTATCAGAAAAGGAGTTTTCTGATATTGTTATGCGACATCTAAACCAAGTGAGTACACACATTAGGGTTTGACAGTTGACCATACCCTAAGTGCACTCGGGAGCATTGTACGAGTGAAGGATTAAAGTCACGTGGTAACTGATGATACAAAAGGTTCCTTGAATGGGTTGCTGAACCCCAATGCTTTTCAGGATCAAGTGGTGTTGCTTGGCACCCAACTTGATTGGAAGCCCGGTCAATTATCGTGAGACGATAATTGATTGTGTAATTATTAATATGAGATGTTAATTAATTACCATAAGTCAATAAAGAGTTATTGAGCTTAATGGGCTGAAAACTGGACTAGCAGTTGGGCCTAGAGGGTCACACGCATAAGAGTTCCGAGCAGACTGGGCAAGGTATTCTTTATAGACAATGACTGGTTTTTGTGAAAAATCGCGGTGTCTATAAATATACGCTGAGAGTTAAACCCTGGGCCAAGCTCCAGGCTTAACCCTGGCCGCCCCCCTCCTCTCTCTCTCCCAGGCGCCCCCCACCCTCTCTCTCCTCTCTTCGGCACATGGTGGAGCTGAGATCCAGGAGACGCGTGGAGAACGAGGAGATCCCGTCTGCGTCCGGAGCTCGCGTGGATACGTCTAGAGGCCGGACACTTGAACGGCTTGAAGCACCGGCGCCTCCTGCGCCACCACCTCCCGGATTCGGGAGTTACGCAACCCCGCAAAGGTAAAGATGAGATCTGCATGTGCGGGTTTACGATTTAGTTCGATTCCGACGGCCGGCAACGATATCTACCTGAGGGATTCGCGTTTCCACTGCGCTCTTACGAACCCAACAAACGATTTGTACATCGATTTGTTCATAACATCACAACGATTTGTACATCGATTTGTTCATAACTTCATAACGATTTGTACATCGATTTATTTATAACGACATAACGATTTGTACATCTATTTGTTTATAACGACATAACGATTTGTACATCGATTTGTTTATAACTTCATTACGATTTGATTATTAATACATATAACGATTTGTGTATGCATCTCTTTACTTATGAATGCACAACGATTCACTCATTTGCACAACGATTTCATAAGTCATGTATATAATGATTTCAGGAAGACAACGATTCAATTTTCGAGCTAATTTTAATACGTTGAAAAGTCAAAGTCTTCACGTATATTTATGTCAGCTGTGCATTATGAAGACTGAACGTATCACTGCATGAATGCAGACGATATCTT
>JACBKR010004897.1:0-21294 GCA_014218235.1 Colocasia esculenta
CCGAATCGGCGCTCCAACAAACCATGTCCGAGATCATCAAGATCCCACCGTAACTAGTGAGCATTGCCCACCTCCAAGTTTTCAACCATGTTGCCCACGGGTCATCGAAAAGCTTCCCATATAGATATTTCTATGGTAGGCATAAAACTTCCCTAAGATGGCATTGTCTATAACACAATCAAATTATCATAATCACAATAATGGTTATAATCTTTTAATTACAAGGGACTATATGTAAAAATGTCATATCGAGTGCTATATGGTTCAAGTCATAGAGACATCAAATTTATATTATTAAATCATACTGTAAAATCTTATTTTCAGATTGTTAATATTTTTTTTGGACTTTTATGATTTTTCAAGAATTAACAGAAATTAATAAATATCATAAATGTGCATGCTTTGGGCACAACCAGATGATTAACGATTCATGTGAGGCCCAATTAATTATTTTAAATCACTTGTATGATACAACTATTATGAGACAACAAACAGAAATTTTTATGACAAACTTCAGGTTAGAACAGATTATCCAGAAATTTGTATTTCAATTAGAAAAATCTCATACCCATCAAATCAATTTATATCAATCCCAAATTTTTACTACAGTCTTAAATGATCACAAATATGCTACATAATAATTTACAACATATTCTGACAATCATGGAAATTTTTGTATAATAAACAACATCAAGAATTCTAATGATTTAATTATGAAAATGACTTATGGTAGCATAAAATTAACCAAACTTTATTTTGGAGATCCTGAGATAAAAACAAAACAGTCATCAGAAAATTAGAATTTTTATAAAACACATAATTTTTTGGATAGTTTTTCAACTGAAATTATAAATAATGAAAATTTAGGACAATATCAAAATGTTGTCAGAAAATCCTGGGATGTTTTCCGTGAATCAGAAATGTCAAAAACTTAATCATATGCTCTCAGTTTGATATGACCTACTATGCCCATAATTAATTTTGAAAACCATTTAAAATACTCACATATATATATATACTAAAATAATCATAGTAATAATTTCATCATCACTTGCCTTATGAGAAAAAAAATTTCCCTCTACACGAATTAAGTCTGAAGATGACTGCCTACGGCTAAGCGGAATGCACTCCCAGGCTCCCCACAACACCGACTTCAGGTCCTCTCACGTCTACGTCATGTAGCACCAAAGCCAACACACCACATAGAATGTCGGAAGAACTCTCTTCTATAAGAACTATTGACTTGAATCTCTACTCCCTCTTTATCCCTCTTTCTCTACGGTGAAAGATAGCACTCCCCCCTCTCTCTTTTATAGTAGCCAAGTTACATAACTCCTCAAGCCAACTTAAACTACTTTACTTAATGTTGAATTAAACTCTCTTCTTTAAAAACCAAAACCACCTAAAGTTATTTATTACTCTTCCCAAACCATGCGGTTTTGTCACGACCCTGTATTCCTCAAGACAAAGCACACATAACTCACTATTTATTGGGACCACATCTTAAAGGCTTGGGAAACAACACTTCAAGTAATTAATAAAACATGTGTTGCCTTTAAAAGTATCTCCTCCTTCCAAAATGCCATGAATCAAAGTCCTACGGTGGAGTAAAAAAAGTTAAATGAAAGAAGAAGATAAACTTCTAGCCATTCAATTATGTTTGATATTTAATTTCTCTTAATCCATTAAGTTTTATTGACCAACTTTTATTTAATTTTCTACTAATAAAAATAGATAAAAATAAGATATTTAACATGAATAGTGTCATGGGTATTTGGCACTCGCATTTCATGCACAAAGTGCATTGGAGCATTAAATGCTCAAACCCACCAACCTTTTGTGTGTTTGTATTACTTCCATATCCTTTTTCCTATTTGTTATACTTTCTTTCTTTACACTTTATCTATTTCAAAACTCTATACTGAAAACGACCGAACTAGACAAAATTGTCTTCATGAAAGTTGAAGAGCATCTTATTATCTTTCTAATGAATTCAGAATCGTTTGATTCATAGTTCATTTGTTCAAGATATGAGTTTCCGCATCAAAATACGAATTCTCATAAGAGAATCGACAAAGTTAACTCGATCGATTCAAGTTTTTTTTTTCCAGTTATTACATATACAGTTAAAGAGATCTAGATCATGTTTATTGCATTAAGGATGAAGATCAAAAGATTTTAGTTAAGAATCTAGAGGTTAAAAAGAGATGGTGCAACTATTTTCAGAAATTACTTAATGGAGATTGCTTTAAGGATATCTCTTTAAAAGAGAATCATGAGTCAACAAAATGTGATAAATATCAATATTTCAGGCGTATTAAGATGTCAGAAGTGGGTGATGTTTTAGGGAAAATGAAATTGGGAAAGGCCTTAGAACCAGATGGCATACCTATTGAAGTGTGGAAAGCCTTAGGGGACATTGGTATTAAGTGGTTAACTAAATTTTTCAATAAAATTTTGAAGGAACGAAGAATGCCAGAAGAATGGAGAAAAAGTGTTGTGGTTCCTTTCTATAAAAACGAAGGGAAAATTCAAAACTGTAATAATTACCGTGGAATTAAGCTTATGAGTCACACTATGAAACTAAGGGAAAGAGTAATCGAGAAACGAATGCGATGTATACTGTATCAAAAAATCAGTTTGGTTTTATGCCAAGTAGATCTACTACATAAGCTATTTTTTTATTACGGCAGTTAATGGAGAAGTATAGAGAGATGAGATGAGATTTATATATGGTTTTTCTTGATTTAAAGAAGGCATATGATCGGGTACCGAGAGATTTGATTTGGTAGACATTAACAAAGAAGAGAGTTTTTCAAGGATATGTTGACTTAATACAGGATATATACGAGGGTGCCCCTATTAATGTGAGAACTATTGCTAGAAAGAACTGTGAATTTTCGGTCACAGTAGGTTTGCATCAAGGTTCTGCTCTATGCTCGTATCTCTTTGCTCTGGTTATAGACGAGGTAACTAAGCAATTGCATGATGATATCCCTTGGTGTATGTTATTTGTGGATGATATTGTCTTAATTGATAAGAGTATTGATGGTTTAAATGCTAAGCTAGAAAGTTGGAGGCATGCCTTGGAATCTAAAAGTTTTAAAATCAATAGGAGTAAGTCAAAGTTTATGCATAGTAATTATAATAATAAAAGGTGTTACAGGAAGATATAGTTCAAATTGATGGACAAGACATTCCTAAGAGTAGTAGCTTTTAATACTTATGTCTATCATCCAAGAGAATGAGGAGATTTATGACGATGTGGCACACAAGATTAAGGCAGGTTGGCAAAAATGGAGAAGTCCATTAGGAGTCCTCTGCGATCGTCACATACCAGTGAACCTTAAAGGAAAGTTTTATAGAACGGCAGTGAGACCTGCGTTATTATATGGTACCGAGTGTTGGGCAGTGCGAAAAGAATACATTAACAAAATGTGTGTGGCGGAGATATGAATGCTGAGATGGATGTGTGGTAAGACTAAGAAAGATAAGATTAGGAATGAGCGCTTCCATGAGGATTTGGGGATAGCTCCAACTGACAGAAAAATGAGAGAAAATAAACTTAGATGGTTTGGATACGTACACCGTCACCCTAACTCGGCGCCGGTTACAAGATGTGACAAAGTCTTAGTGGATACCAGTAAAAGAGCTAGGGGAAGGCCTAAAATGAGATGGTGCGATATTATTAGGAAAGACTTAGACTTCTTGAGTTTAAATACGACTATAGCACTTGATAGAAATTTTTGGCGGAAAAGAATTCATGTAGCCGACCCCAATTAATGGGATAAGGCTCTGATGATAATGATTACATATACGGTGAGAGAGAGAGAGAGAGAGAGAGAGAGAGAGAGAGAGAGAGAGAGAGAGAGGATGTGCCTCATTGGTGTTTGGCCAGATTTTGTAGTTATTTAAGGAAAAAGGGAGGATCTGGAAGCATGGTGCAAGACACCACTGTCTAGATCAGAGAAAGAGAGGTAAGCAAAGAAGTGAGAGAGGGCCACTAGAGAAGACCCTATCAACAACATTCATGATCTCTAGCATCATCACGGTTGTCGTGTCTTCGAGATCATCTATGATGTATGTCAGTGGGGACCTGAGATTGCAGCCAAGCTTAAAGGATCACAAATGGGGGCCTAGATGAACCATTGGGTGGTCTAATAAAATGCAAAAAGGATCAGTTAAATGAGCCCCAGCCATGAAATGGGCTTACAATGGGTGCGCAAAGCAGGCTGAGGAGTTTTACTTCAGTGACCTAGGTAATCCCACTACTCGCTAGGTGGTAGAGGCCAAAGCGAGACACCTTGTGTTGCCTTATTTCGCCTCATCGCCATGGAGAGCGCCTCCCTCACCTTTAATAACATAGATCGAGAGAGCTAAGAAGGTTTCACATAGAAGTTTTGATCCCTTTACATTTTTGGAGACCAGACAACTTTCGAAGATGGCAAATGAAATTGGCTGTTGATTCATAAAATAGATTGGAAAGCCTCCACTAATAACTACTTAGGTTCATAATTACAGGGAAAGTGGGAATCACAACCCAGATTAAAAAATCGAATTAAATTCATTGCAAAATGTCCCTAAAAATGTTCGAGAGCAAAGCATAAGCAGGGATGTCAATGTGCTAACAGTACCCGACCCACCCACCCTAAAGCCCATCCTGCATCCTCAACACCAGACAACTGCTGGCAGGAATCAGATGGCAACATGGAAGGCAAAATCGCCAGGATCGACCCAGAATCGATCGATCTTGGATCGGATCGAGGGCTATGGATCCGATTATGGGGGGAAGTCCCTGAATCGGCAAACTTCCAGCTAGATCGGCCAGAATCGAGTTGGATCGACTGGATCAAGCAAGGATCGACCGATTCCAGACTGATTCAGGTCGATTCCCTCAGGCTACCTTCAGGATCCTCTTCAGGCAGGGTTGTCAGGATCCCCTTATTTACCTGAATATCATTTAAGTAAATGTTAGTATTTGTAGTTTCATTTACTTAAGATATTACATGTAAATAAGGAAGTACCCCCCATTTGAATCTAATAAAAATATCAAAAAAATCATATCTCTTACCAATAAAAAGTCAACTCTCCCATCGAAGAAGAAAATCACGATTTTGGTGATTTTAGCGAAATGGTAACTTTCTAATCTCTCGTAATTTAGCTTATCTAAAAATTTGATAATTCAAATAAACCACATGGAACACTAAAAATTCAAAATCCGGTAAAAAAAGTCAAACGTGCATGTGACTTCTCCAATGGAGCCACTCTCCTACTGACAGCACTTAGTCTGCTTGAGATCTCTCAGGATTTAGTCAAACTTAAGTTATCATCATCCAAACCTCTCAGAATTTGGTCAAATTGAGCTACCATCACCCAACTCATGACACTCATGAGTTTGGGTGATGATAGGAGTTTTTGATGACCAAATCCTAAGAGGTCTCAAGTAGACTTAGTGTTGTCAGTAGGAGAGCGGCTTCTTGGAGAAGTCATATGCACGTTTGATTTTTTTTTTGTTGGACTTTAGATTTTTAGTATTTTATTAGACTTATTTGAATTATAAAATTTTAAATATGTCAAATTATGAGAGATTAAAAAGTTGCTACTTTGATAAAATCACAAAAATTGAGATTTTCTTCTTGGATGGGAGAGTTGACTTTTTATTAGTAAGAGATGTGATTTTTTTGATATTTTTATTGGATTCAAATGGGGGATATTTCCTTATTTACATGTAATATCTTAAATAAATGAAACTACAAATTTTAACATTTACTTAAATGGTATTCAGGTCAATAATACACTAAGTCTTTAATATTTTATACTTTTCTTGTATTATTATAGTAGTAATAATACACAAAATCTTATGTTTCATATATTATGAATGCATGTATGATTGGTTTTTTATGCAAATATTAGTTCTTTCAATTAATCAGATTTTCCCTCATTTTTGCTGTTTTTTTCTGTTTTTTCCTGAATTTTTTCCCCAAAAAAAACCATTTTATAAATTGGCCAATCCAGGATCGGCCAAACTTCCCTTGGATCCATGGGATCTTGCGATCCGATCCGATCCGATCCAGGATCGGATCGAGCCTGGTCGATCCCGATCCCGATTCCGATCCTGCCTTCCATGGATGGCAACACCGGCCGTGCTCTTGCCAATGAGGCTCAGTTGGAGGGATTCTACAGTGTTTAAGGTCGATGAAGTAGCTGAGGGAGCAACCAAAATGGTGCACCAAATGAAGTAATTGGGGAAGCACTGATGAGGAGGGCAAGGAAAAGGCAATTATTGGGGGCAACTGCAATGAGCTCAAATCAAGTGACAACTAGACCTTGACTGTGAATTCAGGAAAGCCCATACAGTAATAGAAGCTTTTTATCAGGTTTAAGTAGTCTTTTTTCCGGCAGAAAACAAAGAAATGATACTAATCACTTAGCCATAATAGACATGCTATAGCATGATGTTGATATAGAATGTTCATACTGGGTTCTCACTTCTCAGTTCATAGAGCATCTCATGCATATCGACAAATATTGGGAATGGATTCATATAAGGATATATATGTTAGGGCTGCCAACGGATACCTGATTTCTGATATTCCAACTGATTTCTAATTTTCTTAATGGAAATGGAAACGAATGTTTCTGCATCTATTTTTTCCATTTCCACTTCCAGTAGTATATCATTAATTTATAAAACATCTATACTCTTAAATTTTTATTTGTATTTTCTAAATAGTGAAAAACTCTAAACCGACTCCTTGGTGCCTCCACCAGCACAAATGGAACTCTAACTCACTTGCCCTTCTTCCAGCGCCGCTTGCACCCACCGTCACCAAATGTTACTGTTCGCAGCACCACCCGCACCCACTGCTAGGATGCAACTGAAGTGTCTGTTTTCTTTCCATTTCCATTTTTGTTTACGTTTCCTTATAACAAATGAATGCACAAAAAATGTCATTTCCGTTTCGACTCTAACCCGTGGCAGTCCTCATATATATAGTATGTCATAGAAATAATAATCATAGATGAATAATGACAAAATCATACATTAATATAGCGTGTATAAAACTAGAGCACAGGGGAAAGGACTTCTTTTAATCGGCCACCTCTTCCCATATTAATCAAAGTCATCATCCTCGCCCAGGGTTTCACTATCACGGTCTCTGTTCATCGCTGGAACAACATACGCGATAACAAAAAAAAAAACGAAGAAAAAAAACTTCGAATCGGGGGGCCAAAAACGCCTAGAATAACCAGAAATTTTCCCACGTAACACCCATATAATATGTTGCAGGAGAACCTCTGCTCCGGGCTAGCAGTAATCACTCAGGGCCTTGGAATCTGCCGTGATCCATGGGCTCTGGCAACCCTCAGATCCCCCCGGCACCCTACCACCTAGCACCAGACTCACATGACGGTGGCTGCCCCCCCCCGTGCACCCACTCCTCCCCCATTTTACTCAACCTCGGAGGATTTCCTACTCATGACACCAGCAGATGATGCCACAGATGGCGAAAGAGTGGAGACGAAGAAGAGTTGGGATCATCTGGGAGACTCAAACATAGAAACATCACAAAAAGACATCTGAGAAAGGGACATGGGCGTTTACCTTCAAGCAAACATGGAGGATCATGCACGAGCACGAGAAGGACCACCGTGCACGAGAAGGACCCTAAAAGAGGAACAGCATCGAGCACGGGAACGCCGGGAAACAAAGCCCCGAGGTTTAAGAAAAAGAGAGGGGGGGCAGAGGAGAGAGAGAAGGTTGTTCCGACTTCCGAGTAGGATTTCGGGGCCGGTCGTCAAGGACATGAATGACTCGGATATGGAGATCTAAACATCCGTACACCGTACGGTTCCATTGAGCCGGTTCACAGGGTTTTCCAAAGAAACCGAACCGACCCGCCTATTTTGGGCTTGCTGGGCCTGGCCGACGTAAATCTCCCTCTGCAATTATGTATATTCAAATGCAAAGGCTACTTGTGAGCCTCACTGTTGCACTTATGTTCACTAGTTAAAAAAATGCGCTACGTACGTGTTATATATTTGTAAGTGTGGTATTAAAATAGGTTATATAATAAAAATATTAAAATATATCATTATACAATTTAAAATTAGATTAAAATAAAAATAATAATATATTGACAATTTGTATATATCATTATGTAAATTGATATATTTTATTATCTCTTAGAGTCTTATAAAATCAAATATTTTTTACTATTGAACTTGATATCCTACAAAGAAGAATTTAAGTAACATGATTATTAATAAAACTATCATCGTTTAAGAATTTTTTTTTTTTTCAACAAACAATGATCTATTTTTTTTTTGCTCCTTTTCACTTAACATCATTTTAATTTTATCTTTTTTTGTGGATGTCGAGAAGATAAATCTTTCATTCGAAAATACATGTAGATTGATACACATAAGATTTTTTGCTCTTAATATGAAGAGAGTAAATATGTTCATCCATCACTACGAGAAAAAAAAACAAAGAAAATAAACATGAGCTGTAAAGAATATTTTTTTTCAAATGAATAATGATTTTAGAGCAAAGACAATGTTTATACTTTAAAGTAAATTTCAAAGTAAGATCACATAGAAAAATTTAAAGCATCTAAAATTCAATTTTTTATATACAAAATATTTAAATGATCACATTTATTATTGTGTAAAAGTTCAAAAAGTACATTGATATTTAATTATCACCAAAATATCTTCATCAACATAAAAAAAATATCTGAAATGAAATAATATATTTATCACAAATCTATAGATATATACACAAACTTATACATAATATGATTGACAATGAGAAAAATAAAATAAGAAAAAATCTACAGAAATATAGAAAGAAGGCAAGGAGGAGGCGATCGATGTTGTGGTAATAGAGTGCATGTGACAGCCTAGATCAGGGGAGAAAGAGCAGCCTAGATCCAACGACAACAATGTAAGTAGGATGGCGGAAGATAGGGTTGTGGCTCTGTGGGTATTGTTGTTGGTGAGCCATGGACCGCCCCATTGCACCAGAGAAGACGCTACCTCCATTATAGACCTGGCATAATTGCAGGTGGCGAGTGAGTCGGGAAGGAAGAAGACTGAGAGCTACCTCACCACCACCTTATCTGTTCATTGGACCCTCCAATTAAGCTCCCCAAGTTAGGTCAAATGGCTCTTCCCACATCATATCCCCCTCCCAAGTTACATCCAACAGCTCTAGAACAATCACACACAATATTACAGGCACAGGCACCCACCCATATTCTCCCATCCATCTCTCTCAACCTCTAGGTGCTCTTGCTCCAGCTCTCCATCTAGCTAGAATGTTCCTTCCGTGGGCTCTTGGATATTGGCAGTGGCACCACACCCAACCCACGTAATAAGGGAAGAAAAAAAGGAAGCAAGAAAGTATTGTTACATGATTGGAACATGGGAGGGGAGGGAGGGAGGGAATGGTGGATCGCAAAAAGGTGCAGTCGCTCCAACCACGTCAAGGAGCTCGTCAAGGGGGTCATCGAGGGCGAGTCCCACGTCCTCGCCGCCTCCATGACCATGGAGGAGATCTTCCATGGCACCAAGTTCTCTATCTTCTCCTCTCTTAGACCGCACACCTTCCCCCCTCCTTCTTCTCTTCTCCTCTTCTTCTTCCTCCTCTTCTTTCTCTATCTCTTTCCCTCTGGCTCAGTCTCTCTCTTTCTCAGGTCTGTACGCACAGACGCCTGTGCACGCTCACGGCCACGTAGGCACCCACGCCTGCACCAGCACCCGCCGCGTAGCCCGCCTGCTCCCGCCTGAGCCAGGCCGCCCCCGCGTCCGTTGCGCTCGCCCGCCCGCGTCCGCAGTCGGCCGCCCGCGCGCCCCGCCTGCCGCGTCCCCACCTGCACTCGCTCGCGTCCGTAGCCGCCCGTGCACATGCCCGCCTGCAGCAACCCCCATCCAGCCACCACCTTGATCTGGAGGAAGGCATCGCTGACTGGCTCGTGGGAGGCAGCGGTGGTCGTCCAGAGGAATGATCACCGCTGATCCATCCCGGCCGTGTTCGGCGGTGGTCACGCTTCCATTTTCCTAGTCGAGTAGCGTTCGGAGGTCTCGGGATGCAGGAGTACCCCGAGCAGGGAAGCGGAGGCTGCTGGGGAGATGGCGACAGTGACGGAGGGACACAGAGGGGGTGGGTGGCACACCATTGGTCTCCGCACGACAGCAGGTGGGGGGGTTGTCGCAGTGGCCTCCAGATGCCGCGTCGCGTGTGGCGTAGGGAGGACGGGGTCGCGACGGTAGGCCTCCGCTGATGCTGCTTAGCGTACGACTACAAAGACCATGCCTGTCGCCCCTCCTCCAGTTCCATGCACAGCTATGAGCTGTGCTAGGTCTGCCGCCTGGTGCAGTGGCAGGAAGCGACCCAGCTTCTTCACCGCCCCCATTGCATCAGACGTGGAGTGAGTGTCGGAGGAAGTCGAGAGGGACAAGCTCACGAATGGGGAGCAAGAGGCGACGCCAGTGGGCGCGGCGGAGGACGACTGCGGCATCATGGGAGATGTCATCCATGCCGAAAGGAGGTGGTTCTGGTGGTGTTTGGGAGGGACTGCACATGACTAGGCAGTTGAACTGTCTACACCAACAACAGAAATCGTGAGGTTGGCGAGGGAGAGGGTCGACGGTGGTCGCATGGCTCGTTGGGAGGCGGAGTGTGTTGTGCCCATGCCTACCGCCTCAGAGTGGAAGGGACAGCGGCACTGCCTCCCTCGATGGTGCTACTGGCGGAGAGCGAGAGGTCGGGTGGGATTATCCTCCTCGACATGCATGGACGCAAAGGAAGGGAGATGGACGGCGTCCTTCTGGGAAACGTCGGCAGCTCCTCGATGAAGAGGAGGAGGTGGTCTTGCTTCCTAACGTCTTCGTCGAAGCAGCCCTCGGGGAGCTCAAGCCCGTAAAAGAACCCCGGTAAGGCGAAGGAGAACCGTCGAGGGCCGACCCGGAGCACTGGGGAGTCCCGTGCGGGGGGCCACTGGTGCTCCCCCACCACGCAGCTTGGCAGGGAGAGCGGGGCCGACGTCTCCCACCTCCTGACGAGCACCATGGAGAAGTCGCCCGAGTCCATGCGCGTCACCTTCATGAACCCCTTTTGGGTCGAGATGTGGGTGCTCACCAAGCGCGCCTTCACCAACACGTGCCATGTGCCGGAGCTGATGATCAGTTTATCCCCATGTAATTTAAATAAATTACATATCTTTTTGGTGATTAACAAAACTATATAAAGTTTAATCTAACATATTTTCTACAAGTTTTGAGCATAGGAAATGAATCAAGAAAAGTAAGCAATTTCTATAAGTATCTCACCCTGAAGTATTTAGAGTTCAGTACACATAATTTCTATAAGTACACATCGATTTCCATTATAGGTCATAATGATTTCATAGATCATAAGGATTCGCTATGTGCTTTTATCGATTTGGGCAGTATAACGATTCTTCAGTTTGCCTTCACAACGATTCGTTAAGTGATCGCAACGATTGGCCCTCACAACGATCGTTAAGTGAACGCAACGATTTGCCCTCGCAACGATTCGTAAGTGATTGCAACGATTTGCCCTCACAACGATTCGTTAAGTGATCGCAACGATTTGCCATCACAACGATTGTTAAGTGATCGCAAACTATGTCCTCACAACAATTCGTTAGTGATCGCAAAGATTTATTTTCGCAACGATTCATTAAGTAATAACACAATTTGCTTCTGCAACGATTTCTTAAGTGAGAACAACGATTTCCTCTCACATAGATTTCTTAAAAAGCATAACGATTTGTACATCAATTTGTTCATAACATCAAACGATGTTAGTTATGGATGTCCTCAAGCCAATCAAACTTGTACAATCTTGTTCTTTGATAATAATAATAAGGCTTTTATATTCATTATGTGTAATTCGTTTATCGTTTCATTATGAAGTCCATGAATATACGCAATGGATATTAATTATGATGAGATCATAACAATGAGATTAATATCCTTTAAACGTATATTCTTAATTGTTCATAGTCGGAGGATATTCAAGAAGGACATTGAATATCCGGTTAGACTAGTATAATTGCACATGCTCATATGATGAGGGTGACTGGTCTCATAGTCACTTGTGTGGAGACACTAAGGTGAATCTGTAGGTGCTCATTGGAGAATGAGTTCACTGAACTGATCCGTTTTGAATCGTTGGATGGTAATGTTACCTAACTGTCAATCAGCTAGATTCATTGTCACAGTGGCGTGATTGGTCCTTAGACCTGAGACACCAAGGACACCTTGTTGGTGGACTTCTGGGTTTTGACCTTGACTTATAGATCTCTAGCCATGAGGTCTTAATCAGTTAAGTGATCGGATCTAGCGGAATACCTTCGAAGGTGATTGTGTGGTCAATATGGGATCGCTCGCTCTCGGTAATAGGAGAGTGAATGCTCTACGGAAGGATGCCTGATAGTCCCTGGCCAGGGCAAGACTACTTATCAGAAAAGGAGTTTTCTGATATTGTTATGCGGCATCTAAACCAAGTGAGTACACACATTAGGGTTTGACAGTTGACCATACCCTAAGTGCACTCGGGAGCATTGTACGAGCGAAGGATTAAAGTCACGTGGTAACTGATGATACAAAAGGTTCCTTGAATGGGTTGCTGAACCCCAATGCTTTCCAGGATCAAGTGGTGTTGCTTGGCACCCAACTTGATTGGAAGCCCGGTCAATTATCGTGAGACGATAATTGATTGTGTAATTAATTAATATGAGATGTTAATTAATTACCATAAGTCAATAAAGAGTTATTGAGCTTAATGGGCTGAAAACTGGACTAGCAGTTGGGCCTAGAGGGTCACACGCATAAGAGTTCCGAGCAGACTGGGCAAGGTATTCTTTATAGACAATGACTGGGTTTTTGTGAAAAAACGCGGTGTCTATAATATACGCTGAGAGTTAAACCCTGGGCCAAGCTCCAGGCTTAACCCTGGCCGTCCCCCTCCTCTCTCTCTCCCAGGGCGCCCCCCACCCTCTCTCTCCTCTCTTCGGCACATGGTGGAGCTGAGATCCGGGAGACGCGTGGAGAACGAGGAGATCCCGTCTGCGTCCGGAGCTCGCGTGGATACGTCTAGAGGCCGGACACTTGAACGGCTTGAAGCACCGGCGCCTCCTGCGCCACCACCTCCCCGGATTCGGGAGTTACGCAACCCCGCAAAGGTAAAGATGAGATCTGCATGTGCGTGGTTTATCGATTTAGTTCGATTCCGACGGCCGGCAACGATATCTACCTGAGGGATTCGCGTTTCCACTGCGCTCTATACGAAACCCAACAGTGGTATCAGAGCCAGGTTGCTGGTACGTTCGGAATCGGCGTCTCATGTATGATTTTCATGTGTTTTGTCGATTCGCGTTGTGCACAAGTTGCCAATTTTGTCGTGTTCGTGGGTCGCACATGGGATGTGCATTTGCCGCTTGGTACATGGAAGGCGTTCTGGTACTAAGGGCTTCCCGAAGAACCACTCGTGCCATCATTTGGCCACCCGTGGAGGTCGTACGGGCGCCTGCAAAGTGCCGCCGCGCACTGGTTGTAGCTTCTTGGACAGTCCAAGAAGTGGCGATTTGCAGGTTTGTAGGGTCATTTTCGGGGTTTTCTGGGTGCCCAGGGAGGAGGGCGGCGAGGTCCGGCGCCGCGGCGCCGTCCGCGGCCGCCCGGGGCGGCGCGGTGCCCCCCTCCCGCCCGCCGCGCCCTGCGAACCAGGGCGGCGGCGGCCTAGGGCTCGCCCTTGGGCGAGCCCTACCGGGCGGAGGGGTCGCCCCCGCGCCCGGCCGCTGGGTCTGGGTGACTTACCCGGACCAGGGCGGGCCCGGGCCACCCGCGCGGTGGCCGCGCGCCCCACCGGATCCGGTCCCCCCCTTCCCCCTTTTTTTTAATTTTTAAAATTGTTTTAAATTGTTTTTAAATTGTTTAAAAACATTTAACAGGTTTTTAAAATTCAAAAAATTAGTTTTAAGAGTTTAAAATTGTTTTAACTCTCTGTGAATTATTTTTCATATAAATGACCCATTACTTAATTAGTTTAAAGGAAATCTGAAACCGTTTTAGTTATTTCTCTAATCTAATTAAGTCATGTTAATTGATTTAGAAATGTGATTTTTAAATTAATTAACTGTACATCTTGGCGACTTCATGCAGTAACGTTGAATGGCATTTATCTAATGTTGATTAGATGTAATCCATGTTAGCTAAATTTTTAGTTAAATGGTTTTCAAAATATAGTTATTATATTTTTGAAGTAAAATATTTCAGAAGTAATTATGTGATAATTGCTTGTTGATGCATGTGATGTGTGTGGATGGATGGTCATGGACTTAGATATCATGTGATGAATGTTATGGTTAATGGCAAATGATGTAATTTATGAGGACTGCGTGCCTCCCTCTCTCCCTCTATTAAATCCGGGTTGTACATTCTATCTCCCTCTTATTATGTACTCCCCTTGAATTGTTCAAGGTTTCTTATTATTATCTGATGTACATTTATGGGGCCTGCGAGCCCAAATTTAAATATTACTTGTAATTTTAAGAAGCGGATTGGCGGAGATGGAGGAGAGTACCATGCAGGACCTTGCTGGAGATAAATTTACATCAAGCTAAAGCATCAGATGCGGGGCTGCCATTTGTTCACCATTTTTGTGGATTACCAACTGGCTCTGGTAATGCCACTCTAGGTTAAAGTCCATGATCATCCATCATATTTCTTCATGTATATGATATGTGTGGAATGTGCTGTGGTATATATAATTAAATATATGATATTTCAAATTCTATATATCAATAGCACAAAGATATAGAGACCAAGATAAAATATGTCAAAATCCCTCCTCGTTCAAACTTTAAGCCGTAGCGTAATCATTTAGAATGAATTATGTGGCCCTCCATCATTATAGTTTTAGGATTGCCATTAGATCGGGCAAGTTTGTTGTGCTATCCACAAGGCTTGTCAAGTCTAATGACAGACTAAAACTATGGCATGATGATGCCTTAAACGGGGTAGAGGACCAGTGTAGCTTTGTTGTGCTATCCACAAGGGCTACATCCAAATCTATGCTCGTTACGTAATGATGGTATTGCTTAGACTGGATTTAATGACTTGTTGTGCTATCCACAAGGTCATTAAAATTCAGGGGCCAAAATAAGATCGGATATTGCAAGAGTTGCAAGTGTCAAGGGTTGACCGCTTTCAGATCATAGTATGGTTTGTTGTGCTATCCACAAGATCATGCTATGAGTCTGTGAGATTCCGATCCCCACTAGGAGACCGTCGGTGTCTCCCATTCTGTATATCTGAGGGTTATACAGTCTGCCAGAAAATAGTGGGAGCTAATCTTGATTAAAGTCCTAATCTAGATTTAATTATTATTATGAGCATCTGCTAATTGTCTTTACATTTCCTTTATAGGCAAAAATGTCGTCAGGTAACCCACTCCGTGGCATACTGGATGCCAACAGATTGACAGGCCCGAACTACTCGGATTGGCTCAGAAACCTGAAGATTGTCCTAAGGTCTGAGCGCATTGCCTATGTCCTGGAAGGGGAGATCCCAGCTGAACCACCCCTTGATGCACCTGAAGGGGAACGCTTGAATTTGCGAAGTGGAAGGAGGATTCCACTCTGTCCCAATGCTACATGCTTGCCTCAATGAGCAATGAATTGCAAAGGCAGCATGAGAACATGGATGCTAGATTCATCATGCAGCACTTGCAGAAGCTCTTTGAAGAGCAGAGCAGGGTGGAGAGATATGAGATATCCAAGGCCCTGTTCAGAGCTCGCATGGTAGAGGGGTCTTCAGTACAGTCACATGTGCTGAAGATGATAGAGTGGATTGAGAGGCTCGAAGGGCTTGGTTTTCCTCTTGACAAGGAACTAAGCACGGACCTCATTCTCCAGTCACTTCCAGATTCATATTCCCAGTTCATTGTGAATTCACAATGAACAAGATTGAGGTGAGTTTAGCTGAGATGCTCAACATGCTGAAGACTGCTGAGGGCAACCTTAAGAAGGAAAAGCCCACTGTTCTCATGGTTGGAAAGTCCAACAAGAAGAGGAGAGCAGGGCAAGCCTTTAAGAAAGGCAATGCTAAGAAGCAGTCTAAGCAGAAACAAAAGAAGGACACAGGCAAAGGAGAAGAAAAGGGCGAGTGCTTCCACTGCAAGAAGAAAGGGCACTGGAAAAGAAATTGCAAGGATTACCTTGCAATGAAGGCTCAGGAGAAGCAGAAGCTTGGCGAAGCTTCAGGTATCTATATGATAGATCTTCACTTGTCTATTAGAGATTCTACATCTTGGGTTTTGGACACTGGATGTGCTTCTCATATCTGCAATGATGTGCAGGTGCTGACAAGTAGAAGGAAGCTGAGCAAGGGCGAGGTGAACTTGAGACTTGGAAACGACACAAGTGTTGGTGCACACACTGTGGGGACAGTGAAGCTCAAGTTACCCTCAGGAGATTTACTTTTATTAGATGATTGCTATTTTGTGCCTAGCATCATTAAGAACATTATTTCTGTTTCTTATTTAGACAGAATTGGATACATAGTTTACCATTGAGAACAATAGTTGTTCAGTTTATTTGAGAAATAACTAGTTGCTTTAGCAAGTTTGGTGAATGGTTTGTATCTGCTTGATGTCTCTTATGAAAATCTCCATGTTATGTTTCTCCTAAGAGAGAGTAAGAATATGTGAACACTGCCTACTTATGGCATTGTAGGCTTGGTCACATTGGCGAGAATAGACTTCAAAAGTTGCATAAGAATGGATACTTAGATCCATTTGATTATGAATCATATGCAACTTGTGAATCCTGTTTAATGGGTAAGTTGACCAAATCTCCATTTAGTGGACATGGAGATAGGGCCAAGGACATATTGGAACTAATACATTCGGATGTATGTGGTCCAATGTCTACCCAAGCCAAGGGTGGCTACTCATACTTCATTACATTCACGGATGACTACTCAAGGTTCGGATTTGTTTACTTAATGAAGTACAAATCTGAAGCCTTTGGGAAATTCCAAGAATTTAAGAATGAAGTTGAGAAACAAACTGGAAAGAATATTAAAATCCTACGGTCAGACTGAGGAGGTGAATACTTAAGTACAGTTCACACAATTCTTAAAGGATAATGGTATCCTGTCTCAGTGGACTCCTCCCTATACACCACAGATGAATGGTGTATCGGAAAGGAGAAATAGTACATTGTTGGACATGGTACGATCCATGATGAGCCGTTCACAGTTACCAGTTTCCTTATAGGGATATGCGCTAGAGTCAGCAGCATATCTACTGAATAGGGTTCCCAGTAAATTTGTGTCTTCTACTCCATATGAGATATGAAAGGGTAGAAAGCCTGATTTTAAACATGTTAAAATCTGGGGCTGTCCTGCCCACGTGAGGAGACATGACCCAGATAAACTGGAATCTAGAACCGATAAGTGCAGATTTGTTGGATACCCAAAAGAAACATTTGGGTACTACTTTTACCATCCTGGTGAACAAAGAGTGTTTGTTGCCAGGAGAGCTGTCTTCTTGAAGAGGAATACCTTTCCCAAGAGGACAGTGGGAGTAAAATAGATCTAGAAGAGGTTCTAGATCCACAAATTGTGCAAAGTCCAGTGAAGACATCGGTTCCGGAACCTGTTCAGGATTATACACACATTCAGCGTAGGTCTGGTAGAGTACCTAGACAACCTGAAAGATATGTTGGACATATCAGTGAAGGCATGTCTTTGATGAGGATGGTGATCCAAAGACCTACCAAGAGGCTGTTGATTGTCCTCAGTCAGGGAAATGGCGAGATGCCATGAATTCTGAGATGCAGTCCATGTACACCAACCAAGTTTGGAATTTGGTAGACTTGCCCGAAGGTATTGTACCTATTGGGTGCAAGTGGATCTTTAAGAGAAAGATCGGTGCAGATGGACTGATCGACACTTATAAGGCAAGGTTGGTGGCAAAGGGGTATCGTCAAAGGCAAGGAATTGACTATGACGAAACTTTCTCACCAGTTTCTATGATAAAGTCGATCAGAATTCTTCTTGCCATTACTGCATACTTTGATTACGAGATCTGGCAGATGGATGTAAAAACCGCTTTCCTTAATGGAAAATATTGAGGAGGAAGTGTATATGATAACAACCTGAGGGTTTTACATCCAAAGAGTGTCCAGACAAAGTATGCAAGCTTCAAAGATCCATCTATGGATTGAAGCAAGCTTCTCGTAGTTGGAACATAAGATTTGATGAGGCTATCAAATCTTATGACTTCATTAAGAATGAAGATGAACCATGTGTGTATAAGAAAATTAGTGGGAGTGCTATCACTTTTCTCGTACTTTACGTTGATGACATCTTACTCATTGGGAATGATGTAGGGATGCTATCATCAGTAAAGGTTTGGTTGTCAAAGAACTTCTCCATGAAGGATTTGGGAGAAGCATCCTACGTATTGGGAATACGTATCTATAGAGATAGATCTAAGAGGATGCTTGGCTTGACCCAATCCATGTACATAGATACCATTGTCAAAAGGTTTGGCATGGAAAATTCCAAGAGAGGTCTCATACCTATGAGACATGGGATTATTCTCTCTAAGGAGCAGTCTCCTAAGACTCCTGAAGAGAGGGCAGCCATGGATAGAGTCCCCTATGCCTCGGCTATAGGGTCTATCATGTATGCCATGCTATGTACAAGACCTGATGTGGCATTTGCTCTAAGTGTTACGAGCAGATATCAGGCAAATCCAGGTGAAACACACTGGATGGCTGTGAAATGTATCCTTAAGTACTTGAGAAGGACTAAGGACATATTCTGGTCTATGGAGGAGGGGACTTGAAACTTCGGGCATATACTAACTCGAGTTTCCAGTCAGACCCAGATGATAGCAAGTCTACATCTGGGTTTGTGTTCACTTTGAACGGGGGTGCAGTAAGCTGGAAGAGTTCCAAGCAAGAAACCACTGCAGACTCGACGACAGAAGCTGAGTACATTGCTGCAGCTGAAGCCGCCAAGGAGGCAGTGGGATGAAGAAGTTCATCACCGACCTTGGTGTGGTGCCAGGTGACTCTGATCCAATCCCATTGCTGTGTGACAACAATGGGGCCATTGCGCAAGCGAAAGAGCCGCGGTCTCATCAGAAGTCGAAGCACATTCTGAGGCGATTTCACCTGATCAGGGAGATAATCACTAGAGGAGATGTAATGGTGGAAAGAGTTCCTTCAGTCGACAACATTGCAGCCCATTGACAAGCCTCTGTCTCAAATTGTGTTTGAGCGCCACCTAGAGTCTATGGGTTTAAGACATAAAGGTGATTGGCTTTAGTCCAAGTGGGAGATTGTTAGTTATGGATGTCCTCAAGCCAATCATAACTTGTACAATCTTGTTCTTTGATAATAATAATAAGGCTTTTATATTCATTATGTGTAATTCGTTTATCGTTTCATTATGAAGTCCATGAATATACGCAATGGATATTAATTATGATGAGATCATAACAATGAGATTAATATCCTTTAAACGTATATTCTTAATTGTTCATAGTCGGAGGATATTCAAGAAGGACATTGAATATCCGTTAGACTAGTATAGATTGCACCTGCTCATATGATGAGGGTGACTGGTCTCATAGTCACTTGTGTGGAGACACTAAGGTGAATCTGTAGGTGCTCATTGGAGAATGAGTTCACTGAACTGATCCGTTATGAATCGCTGGATGGTAATGTTACCTAACTGTCAATCAGCTAGATTCATTGTCACAGTGGCGTGATTGGTCCTTAGACCTGAGACACCAAGGACACCTTGTTGGTGGACTTCTGGGTTTTGACTTGACTTATAGATCTCTAGCCATGAGGTCTTAATCAGTTAAGTGATCGGATCTAGCGGAATACCTTCGAAGGTGATTGTGTGGTCAATATGAGATCGCTCGCTCTCGGTAATAGGAGAGTGAATGCTCTACGGAAGGATGCCTGATAGTCCCTGGCCAGGGCAAGACTACTTATCAGAAAAGGAGTTTTCTGATATTGTTATGCGACATCTAAACCAAGTGAGTACACACATTAGGGTTTGACAGTTGACCATACCCTAAGTGCACTCGGGAGCATTGTACGAGTGAAGGATTAAAGTCACGTGGTAACTGATGATACAAAAGGTTCCTTGAATGGGTTGCTGAACCCCAATGCTTTTCAGGATCAAGTGGTGTTGCTTGGCACCCAACTTGATTGGAAGCCCGGTCAATTATCGTGAGACGATAATTGATTGTGTAATTATTAATATGAGATGTTAATTAATTACCATAAGTCAATAAAGAGTTATTGAGCTTAATGGGCTGAAAACTGGACTAGCAGTTGGGCCTAGAGGGTCACACGCATAAGAGTTCCGAGCAGACTGGGCAAGGTATTCTTTATAGACAATGACTGGTTTTTGTGAAAAATCGCGGTGTCTATAAATATACGCTGAGAGTTAAACCCTGGGCCAAGCTCCAGGCTTAACCCTGGCCGCCCCCCTCCTCTCTCTCTCCCAGGCGCCCCCCACCCTCTCTCTCCTCTCTTCGGCACATGGTGGAGCTGAGATCCAGGAGACGCGTGGAGAACGAGGAGATCCCGTCTGCGTCCGGAGCTCGCGTGGATACGTCTAGAGGCCGGACACTTGAACGGCTTGAAGCACCGGCGCCTCCTGCGCCACCACCTCCCGGATTCGGGAGTTACGCAACCCCGCAAAGGTAAAGATGAGATCTGCATGTGCGGGTTTACGATTTAGTTCGATTCCGACGGCCGGCAACGATATCTACCTGAGGGATTCGCGTTTCCACTGCGCTCTTACGAACCCAACAAACGATTTGTACATCGATTTGTTCATAACATCACAACGATTTGTACATCGATTTGTTCATAACTTCATAACGATTTGTACATCGATTTATTTATAACGACATAACGATTTGTACATCTATTTGTTTATAACGACATAACGATTTGTACATCGATTTGTTTATAACTTCATTACGATTTGATTATTAATACATATAACGATTTGTGTATGCATCTCTTTACTTATGAATGCACAACGATTCACTCATTTGCACAACGATTTCATAAGTCATGTATATAATGATTTCAGGAAGACAACGATTCAATTTTCGAGCTAATTTTAATACGTTGAAAAGTCAAAGTCTTCACGTATATTTATGTCAGCTGTGCATTATGAAGACTGAACGTATCACTGCATGAATGCAGACGATATCTT
>JACBKR010004898.1:0-21683 GCA_014218235.1 Colocasia esculenta
TAGAGTAGTTAGCCCAGATATTTCTATTCTCGTTAGGCAACTATCTAAGTGGCGATCACATCCATATTTCCATGCTATAGATTTAATATGTGTTTGCGTGTCGAGGGGAAGCACAATCCCTATGATTACACCCACGTGCTCCCGTCGACCGCCGGAAGTAGTGAAGAGGCACAAGGATACAGGTGGGGGAAAAGGAGGGGAGAGAGGTGGGGAAAGAAGAAGGCTCGGGTTCTCCTAAAAACGCAGGCGCCTCAGGTTAACGTCAACCTCTGCGCCGCTGACCAAAACCGCCACGACTAGGCGTCCACATCGCTCGACGCCAAGTTCATGCAATAAACCCATTAAAATAAACGATAGACGTCCACATCGATGGATGCCAAAAACATGTTAACGGCAACACCATTGCCGCCAACACACAGTCGATGTCACACACCTGGACGCCAACCTACTGTTGATGTCCAGCGCACTGAACACAAGATCATAACCAAGCCGGTAAGGATCCAATAAGAAACACACAAGCTAATGGGCCACAATTGGCCACCAAACCCACTAAACCTGGATCCACAAGGATCCGGAAAATGCGCGATGTTACAGGCCGAGTTATTAATAGTTAATGCAATTCGTGGATATGTCTGTGTAGGTTAGCTTATGGGTCACGAGTGACCAGGCCAAGCTACTCCTCACACTTGCACCGTGGTTTGTAATAAAGGTTGTATTGTATATGTAAATATCGTGGTTTGTGCGTTTCCGAGTTTGGTGGTCTGGCGCCTATTCCGAAATACCTATTCAGTCGGGTACCCCAGGTTCTGTGTGAGCCAGGCACATGTGTTTATTGTGCTCAGAGTTTGTCCTGGTACTCGTGTTGTACCGTCATGGTCTGTGTCGTCTATCCTGGACACCCTCACTCCTGTGTTTGAGTTGTACGTCCGGCTGGGGAAGATGACAATGAGATAATGACTTGTGAGAGTTTGTGTTGGTCGCTTGTAGCGCGCTCTCTTATGGTACGGACACTAGTAGTCGACACTGGTCCCTAGCTAGTCCTGTTTTCCAGTGCCTCACTTTAGGGAGCTTAGGCCAGAGTCTCTAAAGGTGCCAGGCATGGGCCTGCAGTTGTTGTTGGTCTGCAGGTGTGGTGTTGGTTGGTCTCCACTGTTCTTTGGCTGTGCTTGTGGAGCGGCTGTTGGACCTTTCGTCTGTGACTGCGAGACTGAGAGGTAGTTTTTGGTTGTGTTGTCCGGTTGGATACTGGTGTCATGAACCAGTAGTCCGTTCCCGTATGGTGGCGTCGTTCCTTACCGACTCGTGCTTTGCCACTGATGGAGGCTTATGTGTGACTCGTTGGTTGTTGTTTTACCCGTTGAGGTGTGCCCTGGTGTTGGCACGGTTGTAGTTGTGGTTGGTGAGCAGAGACTCACTGGTTGTGGTTTGACTCTTGTGGTGTGCCCCATCGTTGGCACAGTTGTGTCAAGGTTTTGCCATTGGTAGAGTGCCTTGTGGTGGCACTAGTTTGGTTGTGGTTTCCGTGGTGGTACCTCGTGGTAGTAGGTACCCGTACCATGTGTGGGTAGTGCTTTATTGTGGTACACTGTGTACCAGCCTTTTCGGGTATTGTAGTGTAGTTGTGCTCCGTGGGGGTCGTGAGGTGAGACCTTCCACATGTTGTGTTTTACCCTCCTTGGTAAACTTCTGAGTAAGGTTACAATGTGTGATGGATTGGCATCGTGGTAGCCAGTCCTATTACTTAAGTGTGATATTCGTATATCGTGGTTTAGGGGTATAAAGGACTAGCCCTGGTTAGCATTCTCGTTACCATGTGTTTGTGGTTCGCCTGTGAAGCTTGTAGCCTAGGCAGTGGTTTGCCTGTGTGGCTTGTAGCTTAGGCAACCAGTTGTTGAGATAGTATGCCTGTGAAGCCAGTGGCCTAGGCGCTTTAGTTGTAGACCGAACTAGTAGTGCTGTGCTAGTCCTGTAGTTCCTCTTTCTTTCCGAGGAATATGTATTTGTTTATGATTTATTGTTTAAGCCATTATTTATTATAAATGTTGTGAGCATGATATGGTTTGACTATTTGAGTTGCCAGTGAGACCCTCTGGGGTTGAGGTTCTTCAGTGTTGTGTGTTGTTTTTGGGTGGTCCCCTACTGAGCCTGTGACTTGTTGATGCTCACTATCCCCTACAGTTCTTTTCAGGGCTTGCCGTTTTGTGTGCTTGTGAGACGTTGTGCAGACTTGTACCCCACCAGTTGAGTTGTAATCGTGTGGTGTGAGCTTATGCTCCCTCGGGTATGCCCCATGTAGTTTTACTTTTTATTGGACATGTAATAATGTATTGGGACAGTGTACACATGTGGTTTACAGATATAAGCCCATGTACTTTCTTGTGTCTTATACTGTAGTTGTTGTCTTTTATATTCTTACTGGACACTTGTGTGTGATATCCCTTGTGAGACTTCAATCCGTTCGCGGGAGGCGGATCTGGATATGGAGCCTTATTGGGTATAAATATCCAGGGTCGTCACAGTAAGTGCCAAGCAATAGGTGGCAATGTTCTTGTACACTGTTGGCCATGGTGTTCCAACAGGTGCTTTGATGGAACACTTCCGACATAGTTCTCAAACTATTAGCCACTATGTGAACAAGGTGGCCATTGCATTAGCCTCTTTAGAGGAGGAGTACATTTTGCAGCCAAGTCAAGTGATAGAATGTCATTCACACATAGGTAGCAGTGATCGGTTCTATCCATATTTCAAGGTGATGATGTATTTGCTTTCTATGTTATTTAACTGTTGTGCTATTTGCTTAGTTATTAGACATTCTCAATGTAAGACCCGGCCCTCCTGGACCTTTTGGCCCTATCTTCAGGGTTGCGGCAGGCACCCTGGTTGCGACATGGTCACGCCAGGGGAGCCCGTCGCGACGTGGTTTTGTGGCGACACACCTGGCCGTCGCGACACTATCGCAACGGGGGGTGGGTGTCGCGTTCTTGTCTCGACATCTGAAGGTGTCACGACTTCTTTTATGACAGACGTTACCGCTATCTCATCTGTCAGAATGGTCGTGTCAGGTGGTAGGTGTGTACAGTGTTAACGCGACCTGGTCAGCCGTCGCGTTTGCTTTTCCGATCTTCGAGGTTTGACTGCCTTTTTGGGGTCCCATCGGGGATGGCCGTCGCGACATGGTCCCGACGCTTAGGGGTGTCGTGACATGGTTGTTGTCGCGTCGGGCCAACCTGATGCGTCTTGGGGGCCGTCGGTTTAAAATCGAGGCTGCGCCCCATTCTTCCCCGCTCGCCCTCTCTCTTCCTCTTCTTCCCTCTTCTCCCCCTCTCGAGCTCTCTCGTGTTTCCTTGCCGGTTCTTCGTGCTCGAGGTGCTCGTGCTGAGGTGGTGCCGTCCTGTTCGTGCAGGGGACGTGTTCGTGGTGCTTGGAGCGAGGAGGAGGTGGTCATTCCGACGTGAAGGCCCCAACGGGTTGGCTCTTCTTGTGGAGGTAGGGACCCCTTGATCCTCTCACCCTAGCATGCTCCCCTCCCCCTTGAGAACATGTTTTCCCCATGGTTTGGGTTGTGGGGGTGTGAGTAACTATGCTCGTGTTTGAGTGAGATTTTCCTATCGAGTGTAGATCCTTGTTAATCCATGCTTTTGTGGGGTTTAAGGGTGGTTTGCATGCTTTAATAAATTTCCTCCATGTTGAGCATGCTCCGAGAAGGATGCTCCGAGAGGGATGCTTCGGAACCCCCCCCCCCCTCGACTGAAGATGCGACCACTATAGAGGTCGCGATCTTGTCACGATGGCCTGGCCGGTCGCGACATGATCGCGACGCTCTTGGGTGTCGCGACAAGGCCGCGACGGCTTGGGTCGCCGCGGCAGTGTCGCGATCGGGTAGGGCATCGCGACAAGGTCGCGACGGCCCGATGCGTCGCGACTACAGCCGAGAGGCAGGTTATGGTCTTGCGAAGTACCGTGCTTTGTTAATTCTTCACTATTTCCGCTTCTTTTGTTGTACCCGGGGCACCTGTGCTAGCTTCCTAGTACGGTCCTACACTAGTCGTTCGCTCGGTGCTCGACACTTAAGGGCTTGTCCCGTGAGAGGTTGTTACCGTTGCCTGGGACCCCCATCCCCGCACGCCTGTTGAGAGAGTACTCCAGGCGGCAGGCGTGCTCGAGTTGCGGACTCTGGAGCAAAGGGGAAAATGGTGGTTAGGACAGCGGCGTTGAGTTGTTTGCAGAGCTCTCGTGATTGGTCTAGGATGCCGAGGTTGTTTGGAGTCCTTCCTGGCGCAGGCCAGTCAGTCCTTCTTCTCACTGTCTCGCTCTTTATGGCCCCGAAACCACTTGGAGAGGCCAGGCGTGGGACCGTAGTCCGGAAAGACTACGGCGGTTACTGTTGTGTTACTTTGTGTCCTGCCTCACTCTGACGAGACGTGGAGGGCTGGACCTGGTGTCACACCCCGATATTTAGCAGCGGAATAAATACCGGGGGACGTGAACGATACAAATAGGCGTATCACAGTTGAGTAACGCAGAGTCACAATTGAATATAATATCACATTTGAGGCTATATTATGATCACCCAAAAGTATACTTTGTTTCATTCCATTCAACTAGATACAACCTTACATAAGAAAGAACCAACTAAAGGATCCATTATTCAAATAAAACTTCCATAAAAGTTCACTACTACATAGACTACTCAATTGTCTATTTCTAAACTATCATCTACTCATATGGCGGGTGCTCATCACTCTTGCCCTGCCCCATTGGACTCCACTGGTTCTTCATCACTTCCTGAAAAAGGGTAGGATAATAGGGTGAGCGAACTAGCTCAGTAGGATTTACATCTCAATATGGTGCGGGCACTAATATACGTGATTAGCATTTTTATCAGGCAAGATATGAATATGTATATGATGACAATGCATGCAATACTAACAGATCGAATAGCAGAGTAGAACGGATATCATTTCAGATCAAATGTCGAGTTGCACATATATAGTGGACAGATATTTCAAGAATAGAATAGTATCAAAGAGATTGGCCATATTCAGACAGATATCATGCGTTCACATGATCAGACGTATCATATCAAATTATATCATATCAGATCAAATCAGACTTATCATATCAAACAAAGGCACATTCACACTAATCTTGCTTATTTGTTTGTGCTATGCCAAGCACCAGAAGTCCATACTCCCTCGGTTAATAAGTACGTTGGGGTGCTCCTCCCCAGGACCGGACCAGGCCCTTTTTTTTTGCACAGGCATTGGATCAAATTTGGACCAGAGTCCCACGTTGTGCCGAACAAACAGATTCATATTATGGCCACAGAGTTTCAATAACAAGCTCGTAGTAAAAGAAACATGATCATTCATAGGGTCAAGGTATGACAAATAGCTCAAGAGAACAAGGCAGGATAACGACGTATCTTATGTTTCATAATTCATTAATGTCTTGACATGAGGATGTTTTAAAAGACAGATCATATGCAGAACATGTGCTCTCAATTTCCCAAGAAGGGTGTGCCTATTCGTGCAAACATGTAAGTGACGAGTTACGGATCTTTCCTATCATGTATGCAATTGACAAATGATTATTTGAACACCGGAAAACATAAAACTATTGAAACTCATATGCAAATTATGACATTAACTCCACTAGCAAGTCCATACCAACATGTATTCATCCCCACATTCATATCATATTCTTATCTTATCAATTGACAATAAGCAAGATCACAGATAATCCAATGGACATAAGATCAATCACAATTACACATTAGAATCGTATTCATATCATTACTATTTTTCAATGGGTTGATTTATTTTAGGTCCATGCATACCATATAACATCATGCACATGCTAGTAGACATCATGAAATGGTCAGACCCAAATATGTAATTTTTGTAAGGTAGTGTCGACACACCCCTTACTGGTGTCGACACAATGCTTCAAACACAAGACAAAATAATGCAAAACTGGTCAAGTAGTGTCGACACTAGATCAGGTAGTGTCGACACAGTGCTTCAAATACAAGGCAAAAAGGTCAAGTAGTGTCGACACTAGTTCAGGTAGTGTCGACACTAGAGACAGCTCCCAGAAAACCTTCTGGCCAATCTGGGACAGTGTGTCGACACTAGCTCAAGTAGTGTCGACACTAGAAGCCTTCCCAGAACACCTTTGGGCTGTTTTGGGACAGTGTGTCGACACTAGCTCAAGTAGTGTCGACACTAGAGGCCCTCCCAGAACAAAACCCATAGGTCAAGTGTAACCCAAAAACACATCTCATGTAGTGGTTTACTTACCCCACTTATAACTCTCTAACGAATGATATTTAGACAAAATGTTCAACACAAAAGATGACGAGGACAACTAGTAGAAGAACTTTGATGTTGGGGGTTTGACCTAATTCGGTTTCGAATCCTAAGAAACATATGCAGAACATAAAGCTAAGTGCATCCCGAAATCGTAGTATCATGCAAAGACTCTCTTACTATGATTATAACTCTCTAACGAAAGACTTTTGGATAAAACGTCCAACATAAAAGATGATCATGACTACAATTAGAAGAACTTTCATGAAATAAGTTTAGTCTAATTCAGTGTCAAATTGCGTGCACAATAAGAAGAACAGGAAAAGCCCTAACTGTACGAGACTTCGGGAAAACTACGAATACACAACGTATACTCCATGAAAACTAGTCAAACCAAGTGCAAATGAACCCAGACTCGAAGAACTACATGATGGTGTTGGTTTTCTTTAATCTTGGCCCGAGAACACCTACCTTTGAACGTTAAGAACTCTTTGCAGATTTCTGGGTTGATGCAGAGCGAGGTTGAGGAAGACCACGATTTTCCCCAGCCGTTCTCCACTTCCCCAGCGCTCCAAACTTGCTACTCTCGACCCCAACTTGTTGCTAAACCTTCCCCAAGAGTTTAGGGACGAGTTCTTATAGTTTTAGGGTGTATTTATGAGTCCTGACGGGACTAGGAAAGGAGGCTGCGAGTTCTGTTTCCCACTTTCCACAAAATCTGGGATTCTCTCACCCAAAAGAGGTAGCAACGGTTTAGGAAACCACCAATTGGGGTTGGGTTCGGTTTTAGCTTACCTTGCATGACTAATTACCTTAATTTTAACCCTAACTTGCCCTCTCTAATTATGGCATAATTACATACACGAATTTCTGGGTAAATTTCTGTCTTAGTTTATTTATATCCTTGGGCCAAATGTGCTCCATTGGCCCAATCTTGTTAATGGGTCATTAATACATGGTGTTGGAAGTCTCTCTAATATGTTTATTTAATTATCCCCCTTTATTTCCAAAATTTTAAATCACTAAATTTTCGGAGTGTTACACCTGGGTTAAGGATAAGACGTCAGTGGACGCACCTGACCGGTTGACTAGTGGTAGTGCTTTCCGTAACTAGTGTTCCTTGTCCAGGCGGGGTTTCCCCCTGCCTATGTTTTCTAGCTGTGTGGTGGTCACGACGAGCAGTCGTACGGAGTTTCCGACCGTGTTGTACTTCCGTACCGCACTAGTTGTAGCTTTGCTTCCGCGCTTCCGTTCGTAGGTAGAAGATATAACTGCTAAGAAGTCTCATCCTGTTAGAGCCAGTAGGAGATTGGTAGTCCCTACTGAGCTTCTGTTGTGAAGCTCATCCCTCCTTTTCCCTAGGTGAGACTTCTCAGCAGCAGTAGGGCGCACGCCGGGCAGAGGAGAAGGGAGGTAGTCGTGGTCCCCGTAGCTAGCAGTAGTTCCCCTCTCAGTGTACGTCACCCTCGAGGCATTCCTCTAAGGGATTTGTTATCCCCTACCTTTACTTGTACTAGTTGTGTGTGTTGGGACTATACTTAGAGCAGTACGCAGCGGTCTCGCTCTCTTTTCTGTTTCCGCGCGTGCACTTCTAGCTTAGCAGTTGACGTTTACTTCTGTTACGTATCCTGTTAGATTTATATTATAGCCCTTCTGGGTCTCCGGATCTGTGGGCGGCGACCGTGAAAATCAGGTCCTCGGCGTGGGCCGAGGGTCGGGTTCTCGGGGTCGTTACACTCAATGTTTCAGGATGCACTAGGTGCTATTGATGGCACCCACATCCCCACCAATATACCCATTGAGGATCAGCCTCATTTTCGGAATCGGAAGCAGACAATATCTCATAATGTCATGGTTGTTGTCTCTTTTGATGGGTTATTTCAATATGCATGTTGGGGATGGGAAGGTTCTGCACCAGATATGAAAGTGTTAAGGTGGACTGTCACGCCCCGACATGTAGCAGCGGAATAAATATCAGGATGCTTAAACGATATGAATATAGTATCACAGTCAAGTAACTCAGAGTAACAACTAAATATAACAACATACTCGAGACAATAATATTGTCAGCTAAAGTACTCTTTATTTCATTTCCATTCAACTAATTAAAACCTTACATCATCCGAGCCAACCATAGGGCCCATTATTCAAATTTCATAATAAACTTCATGAAAATGTATCATCATTACATATACGACTCAAACATCTATTCCTAGTCCTCCATCTCCACAAGTGACGGGTACTCTTCACTCATGCCTTGCCCCATCAGTGTCCACGAATTCTTCATCACTACCTGAAATGTTTAGGATGATAGGGTGAGCAAAAGCCCAGTAGGATTTACATCTCAATGTGCGGCACTAATATACATGATTAGCATTTTAATAAGTAGGATATTAACAGGAACATAATGACTAAACATACATGCATTTCTAACAAGTCAAATGGTTGAATAGAATAAATATCATAACGAAACAAATACTGACTTTCATATGTATTGGACAGGTAATTCAAGAATAGAATCGTATTACAAGGATTGGCCATATTCACATGAGCAAATGTATCATATCGAACTTATCATATCAAACGAAGGCACACTCCCACAAATCTTGCACACATACCAGTGCCATGCCAAGCACCACAAGTCCATACTCCCGCAGTTAATAAGTACGATGGGGCGCTCCTCCCCAGGACCAGACAGGACCCTTATTGCACAGGCATTAGTCAAATGGACCGAAGTCCCACGTTGTGCCGATCAAACATATACATATTATGGCCACAGATTTTCAATAACAAGCTCATAGTAATAAGGACATGGTCATTCATAGAGTTCAAGGTATGACAAAAGCTCCAGAGCTCATTTGGACAGCATAACGACGTATCTTATGTTTCATAAATCTTTAGTGTCTTGACCAGAGGATGACTAATGACATATCGTACACGGTACAAGTGCTCTCTACCTCCAGGGTACTTCATGGTACAACCAGCTCGGTCTCTATGAGGGAATTCACAGAGTACGGAGACTTACGGAGGTCTTAGGGAAAAGGTCGCTAGTCTGCCAATACGGAATGACCGGCAGAGAGCTTCCAATTCCCCAAGAGGGGTGTGCCTAATCGTGCAAACGTGTAAGTGTCATGACACGGAGCTTTTCTAATTTTGCGTGCAATGTATGAACAAAATATGGAACCCTTGGAAAGCACGTAATAAGGGAAGTCCACATGCAACAAGTAACATAATGGAAAGCTCTAAACCAAGCAAATTCATTCCAATATGTATCCTCCACATATTCATATCACAACTTATCATGACAGATTTTATATCAAGCTAGATCACAAGATGATAATCAAATGAATATAAGATCAATCACTTCACATTATACATTAGAATCGTATTCATGTCTTTATAGTTTTCACATGGGTTGATCACTTTTAGGCCAATACATTACTAAGTAGCATGATTACAGACTAAGCTAATACACATGCTGACTGACCAACCAAAAGGAACAATCTCGGGTTGGTCTTTGAATTGCGACGGCTTCAGACGTCACTTTTCAAAGAACCGTTCACAGTTAAACAACACTCGGTGTGAAGACAACCAAATCGCGATGGACCCTCCTGTCGTGTTTAAATCGTGACCGGATGGATGGTCGCCTTTCAGACCTGAATCGATTACCTAATCAATTGCTTGACTAGAATCGCGACAGCCTTGTCTGTCGCGTTCACAACGCGACAGAACGATATGTCGCAATGAGCCCTGAATGGCGATGCTTCACAATGTCGCATTCATGCATGGATTTCAAACTCCGAATATAAAACCTGTACGGAATCAGATGGGCGGGAAACTTACAAATCGCAACGGCACATGCCGTCGCGTTCATGATGGGTCCAGAAACCCACGTGACACACAATTTTAGGTGTCATGGTTGACTGGTCAGACCTTAAATCATGACGGACGACTCAGTCACCTTTTCCTGAATCACGACGTACTTCATGCATGCAGAATCACGACGTCTGGATACGTCGTGTTCTTGGATCTTACCCGAAAACGTAGAAAAATGATACACCCTTAATGATAGACTTATAACTTGAAATCTAATGACATCTAGACAAAGAACTTTAAACATAAAAAGTGTTTAGGACATCAGTAGAAACGAACCATGGTTTTGGTTTGATCCAAAATGACCTCGATTTACGTAAAACACAGTATAACCATGAAAAGTCCTGAACTTGCGCGACTTATGAAAAACGCTTAATACGACGAACATGCTTGATGGAAATTGAGCAAAATAGATGCAAAATAAACTAGACATAAAGCTCTTTCAAATGGTATAGCCCTAGTTTAGTTTTGGCCCGAAATCATCTACCTTGTAGTGGATCTAAGAAGGTCTTCTTCACAGGTCGCAGCAGAGACTAGGTCGGAGAAGATGGTGTCCTCCTGGCCGATCTCCTCTTTTCCCAGAGTTCAAGCCCACCTGCTCACGTCCCCATCACAATGCCAAACTCCCCCAAAAGTCTTGTGACGATCTCTTATAGGTTTAGGGTTTATTCCATGTCCTAATGAGCATAGGAAAGGTGGGTTGCGATTTCTGCATGGCACCTTCCATATATTGGGATTTCTTCTCCAATTGGAGTAGCAATGGCATTAGGAACACCCTCCCATGGCTGGGTCCAATTTTGGTTGCCATCCATGCTAATTACCCTAGTTTTAGCCCTAATTTACCTTTCCTAATTTCTGCATATTTATGGTCACGAATTTTGGTGTTTATTGCTATTGGGTTTTGATCTTTGGCCCAATATGATAAAATAGCTGATTTCACACTTTGGGAGTTTAATCATGTCATTTATTTTATTTTGATCCACCACTTTTATTTAATTGATATTTTCTTATATTTTTAAATCATTTAAATTTTTCCAGGCGTTACTGTAGACACCTATTTCTGGCCCATAAGCTGAGCCAAATCCCTTATCATATCATTGATGCCCCACATTGGCTCATCATCGCCTAGCTGGCTTTCTCCGATCATGGCATCTTTCTCATTAGTTCATCGCCCTGGTGGGTTCTTCCTGGTCATATCAATCAGTCTTCATCATCATTTCGTAGCTCTTTGAGTTGGGAGTTCAACGCTTCAAGCCGCACGTCAATCCGATACCTATGCAAGGAGATCAGATACTTTGAATGAGCCATATGCTGAAGGATCATGAAGGCGACAATGTCCCTGTCGCGTTCTCATTCCGAAGGCGACGTCCTTCATGTCGCGTTCTTCCTCACATCGATTTGCCTTCAAGCCTGAATCGATCTCCTTCAGAAGGCGACACCTCGATACGTCGCGTTCTTATTTGGCATTTTAATTCCCTGAAAATTTGCCAGAAAATGCTTAAAAGCTTTCCTTCTATAGAAGGCGACGTATCGAAGCGTCGCAATCTGATAGCGACCATGAGGCTATCGCGTTCTGGTTTCCATGCAACGTGGCCTTTCCTAGTCAGACTTGGACCCTTGCTATTCCTGAATAATCCATCTTTTAGCAAGTCTAGAGGCATCCAAATTCTTCCAAACTTGGAGGGAACCTTCCTCAGAGTGTCCTTTCCACGTTCTAACTCCCCTTGCTCGAGTACACCTACCCAAATTCGGACTATGCCCCATTATTCTCCCCCCAGACCGTTCAGGAATAATCACCTATAAAACTCTTCATAGGGCACGGTTTAGGGCAAGGCCAATGTCTACTTCTTCCTCTCCCAGAGAGCTACGAGTTCCCAGAAGACCTCTCAGCCTCCAGACAACCAGGAAGTGCCCCCCAGGGCATTTTCTCCTCATCTACGCTTTCTCTCTCCTATTCTTCTTGATTTTTCTCTTCATACATGCATGTTTAGATCTGTTTTCTTCGTAGATTTACACTAGAACACTCCACACACACCACTTTTAATCACCCAAAGGGGTAAAACCCCACCCCATGTGAGTTCCTCCCAATTACTTCATGTTTATTTATGGTTTTGGGATAGATTCTACACCAAACGTTTTTTTCTAATGGGTGTTATGTTCTTTTGATGTTCTTGGCAGGGTTGTAGAAGACAGTAGAAGCACGATGCTCTTGCCCCTTGGCCGGCTGAGGAGCAAGAAGAAAGAAACCCACAGTCTTCATCTTCAGTTGCAGAAGGCAACGAGGATCTCGTCGCGATCTAAGGAAGGCGACAGTCAGCACGTCGCGTTCAGAGAACCAGAAGGCGGCACCTCCATCGCCGCGTTCACAGGACCAGGTACTCTTCTGCAACTTTCTTACTTTTCCAAGGTAATTAGCAGTCCCTTCATCTGTTCATCTTTTTGCAACTACTTTGGTGGCGATCAAGGTCTCTTTTCCTTATTTTTAAATCATCATATTTGGGGAGCAAAACCCGTGATTACACCTTTTGGCGATCACAGTGGGACCTCTAGTTCCTATCGTGCTTGTTATTGTCTTCCCCTGCTTGTTTCAGTCCTTTATGTGTGTGGTTCATCTTTAGATTTTTTATTTTTTCCCGATTATTTCACTGCTGCTTTGAGTTCTGCTGCACTGGGTGAGAAGGCGATGTTGTAGCCGTCGCAATCTGGAAGGCAACAGTGTGTTCGTCGCGATCAGGTCAGAACTACTGATTCCATCTATTTCTGTGTTTTTTAGGTTTATTTCAAGTACTCCATCCATGCTTTGAGTTGATTTGTGCCTGATCCATGTTTTTAAGAGTCTGTTAGTCCTTCATGCTATAGGGTTGCTTGATCTTTCGTGCATAATCAGGCCCTATCTGATCTCTGTCCACTGCGAAGAAGAACGCGACAAGCTTCGTGTCGCGATCCAGGTTGCGACAGGTGCATTGTCGCCTTCTGCTTCTGAGAGCAGGTCAGCCTGATTTCTGTTTTGTTAGTCTTAGGCTAGATTTTGCATGCACTCCGGTGCACGTAGGGCGCATACATACTTCCATATTTTTAGTTTAGGATTGTCCTCCTCGGCGACACCCGCTCTCTCGGTCACATATTCCTTGTGTCCAACTAGAGCACTCGCTTGAGGGCCTCCGTAAGTCCCCGTTGACCGTGGATTCCCACACGGCCACCGGGCTAGTTGTACCTATTGCCATCTAGATTTAGGATTCATGCATTGGTGAGTCTGTGAGAATCCTAGTCAAACCCGAAGTTGGAAGCCTTCTCCCTTTAGGAAACCCTTCTTTTGAGGGAACTTTCTAAAAGATCAATCCATTAAAAGGCAAACTTGAACCAAATAAAAGAAACCATCATCATTGCCAACTGCTTGCTTTGGGTGAGACATTTTCTCTTTCTTTTGTTTGCATGGGATTGTTTGTTTAGGAAATTAGGTGTCTACTTAGGTTAGGTTATATCTTAAAGTCTGAACAGTCTTTCCTTGTTTTGGTGCATCTACAATTCCCACTTTCCAAATATGGAGTTTTACTTGAACCCAATCTATGGTAATGAGAATCACGACATTGCTTTCTACACCTCCCATGACTATGAGGATCTCTTCCTCATGACCTCCTTGAGGAGTCGACCCGGCCTTGGGTCGCTACAATTCATGCCAGTGAGAACCATCATTCCGACGATGGTGGCCCGTCACTAATGTTCATTCTTCTCACGCAGATGATCAAGCTGCTCAACTCATGTGCCTAATTCCTCAGCTTGATCAGTCTCAAATCCAGGATCTCATAACGGCCCTCAAAGGAAAAGACGCCTCATCGCCCTCACCCAGAGCGGGCGCCTCTTTCCCCATGGCATCTACATCCGGCCCCTGCATTGTCACGGGACCAGCCGACAACACTCCCATCCGGCCACGGGCCATTCGATTCACTCCCTTCGAGTCTGAGCATTACCATCTGTTTCCCAGCTAGCAAGCCTAGAGGGGGGGTGAATGGGATTCTTAAATTTAGAATAGCGTTAAAACCTGTGAACAAAAACGTTTAACACAAAACACTACGTTCGATTGTTAGTGTTAGAAATAAAGAAGACAACAAACACAAGCATGCAATCACACAACAAAGGAATTTTTATCCTGGTTCGGACCTCCTATCCCAAGGAGTCCTACGTCTAGTCTCTGAGCAACAACTCAGGATTCCACTACCCAAGGGTACAGTCCCCCTCAGGACACTTACACATCCAGCCGCAGCTGGCCTTCTCTCACAACCCGAAGAGGATAACAACACCCTGATTCACAGGTCTTCCTTCAACACGAAGGGAACACACACCACCTGTTCCAACAGGTCTTCTCTTCACACACGAAGAGGAACTTCTCAAGAAAGTGAGAAACATGCAAAATGCCCCTAGACCAAGCTTATAGCAAACGCTTGATCTGAGGCAGTGACTGAGAGAGAAAGATCTACAATAATGAAATCTCTCAGATCACAAGGGCTCTCCAAAACTAACAACGATGATGCACGGAGAGCAAGAGCTACAAGGTTGGAGTGGAAAGCAAGAAGCTCTTTTTTTAAGACTCTATAACTTCCCAATTTTTCGTTGAGATTTTGAACACTTCAAAAGTTGTCTTTCCAGGAGTCTTGAGTCTTGAATAAATATCTTCTCTGCTAAAATAGCCGTTGAGATGTCTGTTGTCTCTAGCTCTGTATACGTTAGACTGCAGGTATAGGTGAGAACCAGGTACGCTTTCGTTAAACACATTTTTGTTCCATGCACGCAAAGAGTAGATCCTTCTAGATATCCTTCAACCTCTATTTTGTCCAATCGTTGTATGAGGTTGTGCTGTCAGAGACCTGCACATAATAAATATCAAACTATAGATAGCTATGTTGTCTCTTGTTGTCAGTGAACATTAGAATCCATGTAGTAGGACTATTCACCATAATAGAAAAGTCATTCTGCTTTTAGAAAAAGGTTTCTTATGGACGTATGAGAATAGAAGATATCTAGATATGCATCGTGCAGTGAAATGTACAGTCCCATCAAATGCATTAGAGAAACGTGCGGGAAAACTTTGACTCGATATTTGAAAATATATTTGAATATCAAGTCGATGTAATCTATGAAGTCGTTATGATAATGAAACAGTTGTATAACTTATGAAAACGTTGTGTGAACAAGTAAGTCGTTATAAGCAAATCGTTATTTCACACATAAGTAAATCGTTGCAGATATCGAATCGTTGTTTTACTTATCGAATAGATGCAGTGATCAAATCGTTATTTGCTTTATTGAATCGTTACACTGACCAAGTCGTTATTGTGACTTATCGAATCGTTACAGCAACCAAATCGTTGTGTAACTCATCGAGTCATTACAACGACCAAATCGTTATGTAACTTGTCGAATCGTTATGGTGACCAAGTCGATGTAAAACTTATCAAATCGTTACGGCGACCAAGTCGATGTGAGACTTATCAAATCGTTACGGCGACCAAGTCATTATGTAACTTATCAAATCGATGTGAAAGCAAATCGTTGTGAGAGCAAATCGTTGTTCTCACTTAACAAATCGTTGTGAGAGCAAATCGTTGTTCTCACTTACGAAATCGTTGTGAGAGCAAATCGTTGTTCTCACTTAACAAATCATTGTGAGAGCAAATCGTTGTTCTCACTTATCAAACCATTGTGAGAGCAAGTCGTTGTTCTCACTTAGAAAATCGTTGTGAGAGCAAATCGTTGTTCTCACTTATCAAACCGTTGTGAGAGCAAGTCATTGTTCTCACTTAGCAAATCGTTGTGAGAGCAAATCATTGTTCTCACTTAACAAATCGTTGTGAGAGCAAATCGTTGTTCTCACTTATCAAATCGTTATATCACATAGGAAGTCGATGTGTACTTAGAAAAATTACATGCTTTGAACTTTAAATGCTACAGTGTAAGAATACTTATAGGTTTTGCTTAATTTTGCCTGATTTATTTCCTGTGACTAAGCTTCATAAAACCATGTTAGATAATACTTTATTGAAGTTTTGTTAATCACCAAAATAGGCATATAATTAATGAAATATATGGGGATAAACTGATCACCAATCTCCCCCTTTTTGGTGATGACAAAACATAATATAAGCATAAAAGGTTCTGAAATAAATCTAAATAATTTTGCGGAATAAATTTGAGAATTTGATAGATGTATTTCAGAATAGTTATTTTTCTCCCCCTTTTTGTCATTAAGCAAAAAAGATAACATAATGAGACAAAGAAGAGAAGAAAGATAAATGGGAGCAAAGGAAAAAATATTTGTATTACTCCTCGGGAGGTACAGAAGATAGAAGGTAGGAGACAAAGAGAGGCATGAAGGGTTATGATTAGCCAAGCCTTGCGAACATGCTCTTCAAATAAGCCTGAAATGCTCCATAAGTAATAGAGTAGGAAGGTCCCATATCAGGAGCCTCCTTTGATGTGAAGTTGCCGCTGAGTTTCTACAAAATTGCCATAGGCATCCAAGCCAGAGAGAGTTTGTAGCTGCTGATGATTCAAAACTAGCATACTGAAGGAATTGGTCAATAGAGAATGGATAGAAGAGCTGGTTTTCCTTCAGTTCTTTCTTCAGTAACAAGAAGGCCTTGTAGCGTTCTGCCCGGGTGACAAATGGCTCTTGAACAAGGTGAATGGAGTTGAGATCAAGAAACGCTTCAGCCGTCAACCGAGTCTTTCCAGAGCGGACCAGAGAGCTGTTCAGATTTTCCAATTGAAGAGCAGAGTGATTGTAATACTTTTCCCAATCAGTGGGAGAAAGCCTCTCACATTCAGATAAGAGAGGGGCAAGAACATCAGAATTCATATTGCCTCGATGGTACTCTCGAAAAAGGAACCTCTGAAAGGAAGGAAGATGACCTTGCTGAGCTGACATCCGACCCATAACTTTGGCAAATCGCTCAAAAATGATAGGACCCACTGAAGAATCCATGACCAAGGAATGTAACTTGGGAAGGAACACAATTTCAGGGATCTGCAGGGTAGCAAAATCTACTTTGAAGGAGCAGTTGACTGGGCTTTCAACCTTGAGCAGATCAATAGCTCCCCTGAATTGACCCAACTGAACTTCTGGCAAGTTGTTGAGGTAGCAGTAGTCATTGAAAAGCTGGTAATACTATATGAGTTTAATTTCTTTTTGGATAAAGGGCACCCATGTATTCTTGTGATGAATTTCAAACCACTCGTAGAGAGTGAGTGGATGATCCCTGGGAGGGAACCGATCAGACTTGGCAAGCAAGAATTTTCTGTACAAGGACTTGTGACCCTTGGCCCACTGATCTTCATTTTTGGATTCAGCCCATTGGAATATTTTTACTGATCAGCTTTGGAGATGTGGCAGTAAGGAAGAACAATATTAAGATGGTCGGTTAAATTAGATAAGGAAGACAAACCATGATGGCAAAAGTACATTTTGAAGATATTCAGAATAGATGGATTTCCTTCAATGATCAACCGCGAGGGAGAACCAAAGAGGAGGGAACTTATGATGAATCAGAAGAAAGCAGAGTGTTGGATAGTTTTCTCTTTTATGGGCAAGACTAGGAGATCCAGTCCTGTGGACATGAGTTCCAACTTCCAGAACTAAGCGAAGGATTGCTACTTCAGACTCAGTTTCAAATTTCTCAAGGAAAGGACCTTCAAGTTGAGCACATTGAGGAATATAGTGATGAAGGAGGGAGGAGCAGGAGGATGAAGAAATGATTGAGGAGTTGGAGGAGGTATAGTGGATGGTCTAGCTGAAGAAGGACCAGAGGAGGAAGCTCCGCTGAAGATGATGCTGGAGGAACCTCAGAAGGAGGAGGAGGAGTAAATGTGGTGGAGACTGGAGAAGATGTAGAAGTGGTTGGAAATGGAGTTGGTGATGAGATGTGTTTAGGAAGGGGTTGTTTGAAAGTGGCAGGTGCTGGAGGAGCGGTGGATGAGATGGTGGAGAAGGAGGGGCTGGAGTTTGAGTAGGAGAAGATGGTGGCACTGGGGTCACAACCTTTGAAACAGAAGCTTCTTCTCTTACAAGCTTAGCCTGACTTTTCACTGGCCCTAATGGCCCTGATTCATCCAAGACTGGCCCTGGTGGCCCTGACTGCTCATCCAATGACTGCTTTGGAGACTCAACAACCTCTGGCCCGATGGCCCGGACTTCTCATCAACAGATGGCCCCGCTGGCCGAACTTCCTCAATATTTGGCCCTGACTCCTGTAGAACTGATAAAATGGGAGCAGAGGGGGCAGGAGATTGTGCCCTTATTAGATCTGAAAGAGTAGCTATTGAGTACTTTATGCTACTCAGCTCACTTCTCACCCATCTGACTGCATTTCGAACCATTCCCATTTCCTTTGCTGAAGTGCTTCGACTGTGAAAATAGAAGCTATATCGGATTACACAGAGTAAAGAATTTTACCTTATTCATCCAATCTGGCAATTAAAGGCTTCATATTGATTTTCATTTCTTCTACCTTAGCCTCCGGTGTGGCTTCCTTGTGAGGAGAGGGATCTCAGAGCTACACCTTTCCCTTTTTCACTTGCCCTAGCAACGGGCTCCACATTATCAACATTTTTTTCATCAGAGGTGCTCTCCACAACACCTTCTTGAAACTGATCAACTTGGGGGCTAGCAATGTGCTCCCCCTGAATCTCTGCTTCTTTCTCAATTGAGTGCTCCCCCTGAACAGGAGCATCATCCATTTGAATATCTTCATGGTGGCCTGATGCCGCAACTACAGAAACATCTTCTTCACAAGCCTTTTCTTGCTCCCCCTGAGTAGGAGCATCCTCCATCTTGACATCTGCAACCAATACCACTTGCTCCCCCTGAATGAGAGCTTCTTCAATGTGAACAACTGCATTTTGGCCTGGTGCCTTAACTTCTTGAACATTTACTTGCTCCCCTTGAGTGTTGGTGATAGAGTCCAGCACATTTCTCAGTACAGAAGCTGCACGAGAGGAGGGAGTGACAACCTCTGATCGCCCAACGGGCTCAATATTCTCTGGAAGAATGTCCTCAATTTTGCTTCCATTGGCTGCCTGGTCTTCAACACTGATCTCTGCTGCTGCTTGCTCCTCTTGGACTACTGTTATTTCTGCCCTGACTTCCTTGTTGAACCTGAACAGTTGGACCCGCTGCTATTGCTTCTGCCTGAGCTGCCTCTTCTTGGACTTCTTGGGCTTCGCTGATAATAGCTTCGCTCTCTGCTATTGAAGTTTGGTCCAAACTCCAGCAACCAAGAGAAACCACTTTTCTTTAAATTCCTGTCTTCTGATGTAGTGCCCCATCTTTTCGGATACTTCACCATTCAGACTTATGTTAGTGCTGGAAAATCTTTGTCAAGAGATGAGCATAAGGAAGGGACACTTTGAGCTTGATCTTCTTGTCCCATATTACAGCCGATGCAAGCTTCATCTGCTCAAAGATACTTCTACTTCTGCCATATTATACCTGGTTTGGATGGCCCAGAACATCATATCGGAGTCCGCCTTGGTACAGGTGGAGAAGGTGGCACTCCTAGGCACCAGAATCTGACAAACTATGAAATGAAGGATCCGGTTGAAGGTGTTCAACTGATTGATGTCGATTTTACCGTCCTTTAGCTTGCACTCAGGACCAATAATCCTCAAATCCTTGGTGTGAATATCTACTGTGTTTACTCCGCTATGACCTGCGGTAGACACTCCAAACAAACTTGCCAGCAAATCATATGTAATGAGAATAGGGGTACCTTTGACTGTGGAGGTCAAGGATCTATCCTTCTATCTTCGGATTTCAAGCACACATAAAGGCTTCACAAGATCTGGATAACTTACTTCAGAAATAGTTACCATCTTCGACCACTTCATCCTCTGAATAGCTGCCACTACACTGTGCATTCCATTCTTTTCCAGATCAGCCACGTCCACTGCCTTGTGGCCGCAAAGCGTCGTCTTCACGGTTGCAAACCTTTCTTGTTGCTCTGCTGAGAGGAAAGCAGCGCTATAGTCCCCGACGGTGCCGGAAACTCTAGAAACAGCCATGGATTTGAACAAGAGAGGGTTCTGGAAGATCGTGAAGAAGATTGAGCAAAATCCCTCAAGAATTTTCGCAGAAGAGACATATGCTTTGAAATCTCACAGAGTCGATGCCGGAGACGATAGGGTTATCATTCCAGGCAAGTCGAATGAGAAGAGAGAGGGAGGTGAATCGTTATGACATAGATTTTGGGATTTTAGAGATAGACATAAAGTTTCTTTTGAGGGGACGGAGCATTAATTATAGAAAATGACAAATGAGACGGTTTCGAGATAAATAAAGACTTTTAAAATAACGAACCGTCAAAGATATATATAGCAAGCAATTTAAAGACTTTGCTTATTTCAGGGGAGAGAATAATTTATTCTGAATTTATTATTATTTCAGCTATATTCAGACATTCTATCACAATTACACATGCCTAATTCCCTTCTAAGAGACGTAAATCTCTCTTCAGGTATGGCCTTTGTGAAGATATCTACCACTGATTTTGAGTATCTATAAAAGAAATTTATATTTCCATTAGCTACATGATCTCGAATGAAATGATATCTAACCTCTATATGCTTTGTTCTTGAGTGTTGTACTGGATTTTTGGTGAGATTAATCCACTGGTGTTTCCGCACAGCAGGGGAATTGTCTTGATGTGCAGTCCATAATCTTCAAGTTCCTGCTTAATCCATAGGAGTTGTGTATAACAGCTTCTAGCTGCCACGTACTCAGCTTCAGTTGTTGACAGCGCTACTGAATTTTGTTTCTTTGAGGACTATGAAATCAGACATCCTGTAAGAAATTGACAACAACCACTGGTGCTTTTTCTATCTATCTTGCATCCAACATAGTCAGCATCAGAATATCCTACTAAATTTACTTCACATGATTTGGGATACCATAGTCCTATATCATGAGTTTTAGCTAAATATTCTGAAAATCCTTTTGACAGATATTAGATGAGATTCTTTAGGATCAGCTTGATATCTAGCACACATGCATACACTAAATAGAATGTCTGGTCTACTAGCAGTTAAATAGAGTAAAGAACCTATCATACCTCTGTAGAGCTTTTGGTCTATTTTATTACCATCCTTGTCACTGTCTAGCCTTGTAGATGTGCTCATTGGTGTGGACAGTGGCTTGGCGTTTTCAAATTCAAACTTCTTTAGTAGTTCTTTGGTGTACTTGGCTTGACAAATATGTGTACCTTCTTTTCCTTGCTTGATTTGCAATCCGAGGAAGTAATTGAGCTCCCCCATCATGCTCATTTCAAATTCTCCCTGCATAAGCTTTTCAAAATACTTGCAAAGAGATTCATCAGTAGAACAAATATTATATCATCTACATATATTTGTACAAGCAATACATTTCTGGCTTTAGACTTAAATAATGTGCTATCTACTTGACCTCTGATAAAGCCATGGTTTAATAAAAATGCACTTAACCTTTCATACCAT
>JACBKR010004899.1:0-21356 GCA_014218235.1 Colocasia esculenta
TTCGTTGGCCATGCTGCCGGCGCCATGTTCCACTGGAAGGAAGGTAGGGGCCGTCGGCCTCTTCCCTGCCGTAGCGGCCATGGTGGCGGCAGTCCCTTCCCCTTCCAGTTGGGGTTTAGGGTTTGAGGAAGTAGATCTTCTTAAACATTTCTGCCCCCAAGCTTTAATATTTGCACTTAAACTCTGTTCATTAAGTTTGTGGATCTACTTGCTTATTGGATCCAGTTTTAGGGGGCTTAAGTTTTGAATATTGGATAACTGTTACTGGGTTTGAATATTGGGTTCATTATGACCCATTTAGGATCCATATCCAGATACCATTAAGAATTCGATATCTAAGTTCACATAATATCCATTTAGTATCCTATGCTTTTGTTGTATCCTTTAAGCATTAAAGTCTTTACTTTAAGTTTACTATCGACACAACCCCTCATTTTCAGTGTGAGCTGGCAGTTGTAGACACCCGATTCCAGCTATGGGTTGAACCATGCTTCTTGTCACCTTAGTAGGCCCCTAGTTGGTCACTCACCTTGAGCCCATCATTAGCCTCGTTTGAGCCCATTAACAACTCAAATTGCCTTGAAATCCTGCCCATTATCACTTTGAGAGAGTCATTGGACATCAATAACTCTTATCCTTTCATGTGATTGACTGATAATTCGCAGTTATTTGATTTTCTTGACGCGTCGTATCGTACGCCGCATCTCAGTGTCGCGACGCTACGGGCTGCCGCGACAGTCCATGCATATCCATTTACGTGGGCATACTGTCGCGACGCCCCGCACCGCCGCGTTAGCAGGTCGCGGCCCTACGATACGCCGTGACAGCAGCTGCGCATCCAGGCCTCCGCAACCACCTCCTATTTATCCTCCCATGGGTTTATCTTTATCCCTAGGGATATCTCAACCCCTTGGCGAGATTTGGGCCCTAGGGACCTCCTTGAGGACCCCAAGGACTCTCCATCCGATTTTGGGTGAGGTTTATCTCCCATTTTAATTAATTCTCATTCTAAGGAGATATTATCTCTTAAAGGCTCTATAAATGCAGGCCTCTCTTGAAGGACGAGGAGAGCCCCATTTTTTCACTCCGAGGGCTGCCAAAATCTACTCTGATCTGGACTTAGCCACGCAACTCCCCATTTCCTCTTCTTCCCTCACAATCCACTCCACAAAAGCTTGTTATTCCTTCATCAACGGAGGGTGGAACGTGTGAACGGCGACTCCAACATCTTCCTGAAGTCATTGCACATCATTTAGGACAGCATCCACGCCAGGGAGTCGCCTCATGGGCTCATTCCTCTCCCTCCCATTTTCCTCTATTCTTCATGTATTTTTATGTCATTTCTAGATAGGTTGCATCCTTTCCATTTCCACGTTTTTCCACATACCCAAGGGGGTTAAAACCACCCCAAGTTCGTTCCCTTCATGTTGTTTCATTTCCTTTCATTCTTAGAGCAAATACTACACTAATCATGTTCTAATAGGGCTTTTGTTGTTTCTCTCTTTGATTGGCAGACATTCAAGCGAAGTTCTACGAGGAGCTCTCATCCTCTGGCCGGCCGGAGGACGGGAAGGAGGTCCTACTCACCATCTCCCGCACAAGAAGAAACGCGACGGAGGGAGGCGACGCGACAAGAAACGCATCTACCAAGACTGACGCTTCATCAGCATGGCCGCGGTCGTCAGGATGACCGCGACTCAGGTACTCCTTCGTTCTCTCTCTCCCCTTCCTAGAGTAATTAGCCTATACATTTCTTCCATTTAGCAATACTCTAGGTGGCGATCACATCCTATTTTCCATGCTATCACATTTGATATTCATGTTTGTGTTGAGGGGGGTACAATCTCTGTGATTATAGCAGTCCACGGGGTGGGGATTTTCTTTCCCCTTTCAATGTTTCACCCCATATAAAAAGTGGACGGCCCCTCCTTTTTTCTTCCACTTTCACTCTTACAGGAAGGAAAATGCTTAATGTCCTGGTGCCCGGGCAATGGATTTGCCCGGGCGCCCGACTGGTGGCGCGCCCATTGGGTAGCACCTCCAGACCTGGGCCCCGCACCCAATGCAGATGCTCGGACAAATCATTTTTCCAGACGTCCATGCACTAAGTGCTTCTCTACAGAAAAGCTTTCATCACTGCCCCCTCTTGGCTCTTTTGAGTAATTAAGGGGATTTGAAAACAATGCAGCAACACCTAAACTCCTAAGATCCTCTTGAGGAGTGGCCTCCATTAGGGACTGTTTGATTTCCCATTATTTCAGCGCCCTCCCCCCCCTTCTTAGACCCCATATCAGTTGGACCACCCAAAAATAATGACTTCCTTTGCAAACATGATAGTCAAGTTTTTTCATTCGCTAAAGTAAAAACATGAAGGATAGAAGTCTCCATGCATCCTAGAAATCTTAGTTTGCTCGCTAAAAATATAAGTATTCTTTTTTTAGATATTGAGAAAATAAAAAAGACTTGTACTTTATTAAACTAGCATTTGTCCTTTAGACTTTTTCTTACCAACTACAAGCGACTCAATACCTTTTGAGTAATGTTTTCCTCCCGTGGGGTGGGGGAGCAAATCCCAGTTGGAATAGCCTGGTGGCCTCTGATTGGCTGCTTGAGATGCACACAAATCCTCACAAAAGTAGCATTTAATGCTTGTCAGCACTTAATAAAATATATAAGTAGAACAATAAGCACATAAGTGGGACCAATAGATAAATAAGTGGAACAAATAAATATATAAGTGGAATAAATATTTTGTTCTACTTATTTATCTATTTGTTTCACTTGTCTATTGGTTTGATCCACTTATATATGAGTGCAGCAGCAAATAGGTGAATAAGTGGAACAAATAGTTGGATAAGTAGAACAAAATAAATTAGTTCCACTTAACTATCTATTTTTTTCGACTTATGAACATATTTATTCCACTTATATATTTTATTGAGTTCTGACAAATATAAATATACTTTGTGAAATTTATGTTGCATCCCAAGGCAACCAATCAGAGGCCATCAGACTATTCCAGCTGGGATTGCTCCCTCACCCCATGGAGAATACATTTCTCCTTTTGTCAGAATATAAGAGTTTCCTTGTCAAAATTCTAGCAACGAGTCAAGCCTTCAAAGTGGAAAAACATTGAAGACCTATTAATAAGAACTTGACTTTTCACCTACCATGAAAAATGTTGCTCCATCGGCTACCAACATGCTTCAATTTTCATCGAGCACAAGCTACCTATATATACAACTAGAAGCCTCAAGAGAAGAAACAAGCTTGTGAGAAGTGTTGCCCAGTTGACGAGCCCAGAGGGGGGGGGGTGAATGGGTCTTTAAAACTAATCTAGAAGATACCTGTAACTAAAAACATTCACACAAACGTTCTTCGAAGTAGGTTAGTGACAGTTAGTTTAAATAACAAACACACAAAGAAGACAATCACACAACACAGGTTATCCTGGTTCGGACTCCTTTCCTTAGGAGTCCTACGTCCAGTCCCTGAGCAACAACTCAGGATTTCACTAACTAGGGTGAAGTCCCCTAAGACGCACCAACACCCAGCTCAGATGGTCTTCCTTCACACCCGAAGGGAACAACACCCTGGATACCACACCAGGTCTTCCTTCACAACCGAAGGGAACAACACCCTGGATACCACACCAGGTCTTCCTTCACAACCGAAGGGAACAACACCCTGGATACCACACAGGTCTTCCTTCACAACCGAAGGGAACAACACCCTGGATACCACCAAGTCTTCCTTCACAACCGAAGGGAACAACACAAAGAGATTGAATGAAATTAAGCCCCTAGATCAAGCTTTTGATAAGCAAGGATCTGAAGCAACTAGAACTGAGAGCAAAGATCTAAACAAGGCACCTCTCAGAACTATACAGGCTCTCTCAAGGTTTCACAAACTAGTGGAGAGCGAAAGAGCAAAAGCTAAGTGGAATGAAGGTTCTTGGCTCTGGACTTTCTTCAGAAGAATTTGAATGCTTGAATGCGCGATCTTTTTTTTTTTTCTGTTCTGACTTGAATTATATCTTCAATTTGAAATGTAGACGTTGAAGTGTCCGTTGTCTCTCTTTTGAGTAGTCGTTAGACTGAATGACATCTGGAGTCTTGGAAGCTTCCAGTCAACAGTCTTTTGATCACTTGAGCACGCAAAGAGATACATCTTCAGAAATATCCGTTGGCTTCTATTTGTTTAACGTTGTACCATGAAGCTAGTTCAGAGGTCTGCACAATGTCAATCTCAAATAGCAGACAATAAGCTGTCTGATGTCAGTCAACGTCATTAGCAATAGACATGAAAAGTAGTGCAAAATAGCTTAAGTCTAAAGGACGTAATCAGAGTAGGCACGATATGGTTTGCATGCATGCAGAGAGATATGTTTAGATCTCATAAATGCAAAAGCGTCAGAGAGATGTCTACGTGGACTTTGACTAGTCAACGCTTTTAAGATGAATAAGATATCAAGATATGAAATCGATGACTATATGACTTATGAAATCGTTATGAGTCATAGCAAATCGTTATGTGACAGAAGATATATCATGAACACTTAATGAATCGTTGCACAAAGCAAATTGTTGTGTTTCTGAAGAAATCGATGTGAAATACTTAACAAGTCGTTATGAACTCTAAAGAAATCGTTATGGTAACTTATGAAGTCGTTACAATAAGCAAGTCGTTGCGAGTTCTAAAGAAGTCGTTACGGTAACTTATGAAATCGTTACAACAAGCAAGTCGTTGCGCTTTCTAAAGAAATCGTTGCGATAACTTATAGAGTCGTTATGACAGGCAAGTCGTTACGAGTTTCTAAAGAAATCGTTACGATAACTTATAGAGTCGTTGTGACGAGCAAGTCGTTACGGGCTCTAAAGAAATCGTTGCGACAACTTATAGAGTCGTTGCGACAGGCAAGTCGTTACGAGCTCTAAAGAAATCGTTACGGTAATTATAGAGTCGTTGTGACGAGCAAGTCGTTACGGGCTCTAAAGAAATCGTTACGGTAATTATAGAGTCGTTGTGACGAGCAAGTCGTTACGGGCTTAAAAAAATCGTTGCGATCACTTATAGAATCGTTACGGCATCGATTTGTTTGAAACAACATGACTTTTCAGCCAGAAAGGAAATCGTTATGATAATTCTATTGAAATCGATATGCTTATAAAGAAATCGTTATGGCCTTCAATAGAAGTCGATATGGACTTAGAGAAATATCATGTTGAAAAGATTAAGACTTCAGAGAAGTAATGCATACCTTTATTGGCTTGTTTGACCTTGGTATTTTTCCTGTGCTTAAGACTTATGAAATATTCATTAGATATAATTGATAAACTTTTGTTAATTTTGTTAATCATCAAAATATATAGTAATTAATTAAAATTACATGGGGACAGACTGGTCATCAATCTCCCCTTTTGGTGATGACAAAACTGAACAATAAGCATGGATGAAAATATCTGAAATCATTCTGAAGATGCTAATTTCTTTCTTAAAAAAATTATTGTATTTCAGACATGCTAATTTTTCCCCATTTTTGTCATTGAGCAAAAAGACAATCTTCGAAAAGGAAGAAGAGAGAAAGAGAAACATGAGTATACAAAGAAGGTCATTTCATTAACTTTGTGGAGGTACTGGTAAATAGAAGGCAGGAGACAGAAGAGAGGCAAAATGGGAGATGGTTTCCCATGCCTGTGCTTCTGCTCTTCAAAAAGAGTTTTGAATACTCCAAAAGATACAGAGTAGGATGGTCCCATGGTGGAAGCCATCCTTTTGAGATGAAGATCTAGGTGCTGATAGAGAAGATCAGCATATGCATTCTTGTCCATGTTCATCTTGAGAAATCGACGAGTCCCAAAGCTGGCACAGGGAGGAATTGGTCCATGGTGACAGGATAATGGTTGTGGTTATCTCTGAGAGCTTTGTGCATAGCCACATACACTTTGTATCTTTCCTCCCAGACCTTGAAGGGGTCATCAACAAGATGAATGGAGTTCATATCTAGGAAAGTAGATGGAGAAATGGCTGGTTTGCCTTCTCTGGCTGAATTCATTGATTTCAAAGAGTTGCTGAGCTGACAGGGGTAGAACTTGGACCATTCAGAAGACCAGCCTTTCACATTCAGACAGAATAGGGCTAGAACTTCAGCACTTACATGCCCCTGGTGATATTCCCTAAAAGAATCTAGAAAAAGCAATAGGCAGCCTTTCTGAACTTTAATTCTGCCATTACTCTGACAAAACGTTCAAAGATGATGGATCCTACATAGGACTCCATAACTAGAAAGTGAATTTGAGGAAGGACTATCTCTTCAGGTACTTGGAGGTAGCAAAATCTACCTGAATATGAAGTTGAGAGATATCTGGAGTCAAAGCTGAAATGACCCTTTTGAACTGACTGAGCTGAACCTCTGGAAGTCTATGAATATATCTATAGTTGTTGAATAGCATGAGGTTCCTGATCATTTTGATTTCCTTTTGAATATAGGGTGCCCAAAGTTCCCTATGATAGATCCTGAACCACTCTGATAGGGTCAGGGAGTGGTCTCTTGGAGGGAATCTAGCAGATTTGGCAAGAATGAATTTCTTTAGGAGATCCTTGTGACCTTTGCCCACTGCTCTTCAGACTTCGAGTGGGCAAGAGAGAAGATTTTGGATTTTTCAGATTTGGAAAGAGAAGTGTAGGGTAGAATGGTGTGCAAATGATCTGTGAGATCAAGAAATGGAAGGTTAATGATGGTTGCAAAAACAACCTTTGAGAGATATCCTCTGTACAGTGAGGGATGTTTGTTGTCCACTGTGAGAGAAAACCACAAAGGTGGGTATTTGGGTTCAGAGGAGAGGGAGGAAGTAGAAGTAAGCTTCCTCTTCTTGGGGGCAGGACTAGAAGGGTCTGCCCTATGAACATGTTCCCCAACCTTCAACACAGACCTGAGGATCCCTATCTCAAACATCCTTTATTTGTTCCATAAAAGGAGAGTTAAGTTGGGCTCTTTCAGGTATGATAGTGATGAAGAGGGTGGAGGAGTAGGATGAAGAAAAGAGTGGGAAGTAGTAGGAAGGTCATCATTGGTCCAAGGGAGGGACCAGAGGAGGAGGAGGATGCTCCAGCTGAGGATGCTGGAGAGGCCTCATGTATAGGAGAAGGAGAAGGAAGGAAGTAGAGGAGGCAGAGATGAGGTGGACTGAAATGGTGTAGGAGAAGAAATTGGTCTAGATTGAGGCTTCTTGAATGTTTGAGGAGCAGGAGGTGCTGTAGGAGCTGAGGGTGGAGTTGGAGGAATAGGTGTGTGAGAGGGAGAAGAGGGAGCTGGGGGCTTGGTGCCAAGAACTCTTCTGCCTCTATCTGCACAGACTCACTTCGAATGGCCCTGATGGCCCTGACCCTTGCTCAGATGGCCCTGTTGGCCCTTCAACCTGATCAGCTGCCCGTTGGCCCTACCTCTTTTGGTGCTGTTGGCTGCTTCTGGTGCTGCTGCTGTTTCTGGTGCTGCTGCTGCTTCTGGAGGAGGAGGTGCTTGAACTCCAACTGCCTTGATAATATCCGAGAGCATGCCTTTCATGCTGCTCATCTCCTTATTAAACATTTCATAGCATTTGATTTATCCCAATTCTTTGTTGGCTGAAGCTTGGCTTAGAAATATAGAATTTGCATCTGACTGGAGAGTACATAATAGCTCACCTTGCACATTCAGCTTTCAATCACTGGTTTCAAATTTATGACAATTTTCTGCTTGACCTGCCTCTCAAAAGGTGTATTAGCCAGGAGAGGAACTTCAGAGGAAACTTCTTTTCCTTTCTTCTTGCCTTCTTTTGCTGGAGGAGGTTGATCATCATCTGAGCTCGAAGAGCTTGCAATCTCTCCTTCTCTGTCATCCAGATTTTGAGAATCTCTATGCCTTTCCTCCTGACCATCAACAACTGGAGTTACCTTCTTTTGATAGCTCCCCCTCAATAGGAGCATCTTCTTCATTTGATACTTGCTCCCCTGAATGGGAGCATCTATCACAGAGTCACCTTGAGCACTGGGTGCTCTACCTCTACTTGAACATCTTCCATTGGTTCATTAATGTGGCCTGATGCCACAGCCTCTTCTGCAACTCTGCCACTGTGTTTCGGGAGCACTAGAGGTGAAAGAATTGAATCAATAATGTCTGAAAGAATAGATGCAACGACAGTTGAGGGTAGTGGGTCCTCAACTGGAAAAATGTCCTCTAGGAGAATATCCTCAATTCTCCTTTCTGCAAAATTTACAGCTAATTCTTCTGGAAATTCTGAAGCTGGTGCTGATATCCTTTCTTCTTCCACTGCAATTTCAGACTGAACTTCTGCTAAAGAGGGACTGATATTCTGCTGCTCCAACTGCTGGAGCTGAAACTGACTGACTCCACTGGCAATTCTGGAGTCATATCTACTGATCCCATCTCTTGATGAACAACTGAGGTGTCGTCAATGATGGCTTCGCCTTCAGCAACTGAAGCCTTGAACCAGACACCATTTTCCACAGAGAAGCCACTCTTCTTCAAGTTCCTGGACCTGATTGCTTGGCCCATTTTCTCTACAACTGCCCAGAAAGATCAACACCGAAGTGTTTGAAGATCTTGGTAAGTAGGTGGCATAGGGCAGGGCACATTTAACTTGCTCTTGGTGTCCCAATCTGATCTCTGCAAATTTCATTCTTTCCATCATCACTACGGCCATATTTATCTCCTTATTTTGAATGGCCCAATACATCATGTCTGAGTCGGCCTTTGTGCAAGATGAAAATGTTGCACTTCTGGGAACTAAGATTTGACAAACAATAAAGTGAAGGAGGTGGTTGAAAGCAGTTAGTTGATTTATATCCAACTTGCCATCCCTTAGCTTGAAGCCCGGCCCTACAATTCCCAAACCTTTCACTTGGCGTCCATGGTGTGAACTCCACTAAATCCGGAAGTCTTCACATCAAACAGCATCTTCAGCAACTCAGGGTCTATTCTAATCAGGGTTCCCTTTACTGAAGGACTAGGGACCCATCTTCCTCTGTTTTCATACACACGAAGAAAGCTTTTACCAAGTCCGGATAACTGACCTCTAAAAGGTGGAGACTCCTGTCCCACTGCATCTGATTGATCAAATCTACCCACTACTCATTCCATTTTTCCTCAGATTAGCAACATCGACTTCTTTATTTCCACAGAGCTTCGTCTTCACAAAGGTAAACCTCTCCTACTGCTCAGGAGTGAGAAACTCGGCGCTGTAGGCCACCCAAACTGCCGGCGATGACTGGTGCGGCCATGGATTCAGGTGGGAAAGTCTCTGGAGAGTTGAAACGGAAGGGGAAGAGAAGGAATCCTCAAGAAATTTTGCGGGAAGGAGGAGGAAGGTTCAATTTATTTGCTGAGGGTTGAGATATGAGTTGTTAGGGCATCGGCTCAAGCGACGGGATGAAAAGGGGAAAAAGGTAGACGAGAGATACGAATCGTTCTGCCATTGATTTTATGAATAAATTAATGCGATGTGGAAAGTGAGGCGCCAAAAGGCGGTGGAAAACGACAAAAGGTGTTGACTATTCAAACGACTTCAATGAGAGAGCGGTTACAAAGAATATTTTGAATTTCTCTTGCTTAACGCCATGGAGAAAGAAAAAAAAATTACTTAATTCTGAAATTTAATGTGCCATTTGTAAGCAAATTTTATCACAAATTGCAAAGGGATTCATCAGTAGATCCAAAGATAATATCATCTACATAAATTTGGACTAATAGATGTGTTTGACCTTTGACTTTATGAAAAGGGTACTATCTACTTAACCTCTACTGAAACCATGGTTTAAAAGAAAGAGCTAAGCCTTTCATACCAGGCTCTAGGTGCCTGTTTTAAACCATATAACGCCTTATGAAGTTTGAAAACATGATTGGGAAATTCTGTGTCATCAAAACCCGGAGGTTGTTCCACAAAAACTTCCTCTTTTATAACCATTTAAAAATGCGGATTTAACACCCATTTGAAATAATGTCAAGTTTAAAGCTGATGCATATGCTAGTAATATCCTAATAGCCTCAAGTCTAGCTGCAAGTGCATAGGTTTCATCGAAATCTATGCATTCCTCTTGAGAATAGCCTTGAGCTACCAATCTGGCCTTATTTCTTAAGATTGTACCAGTTTCATCCAGTTTATTTCTGAACACCATTTGGTGCCACTGACTGGATGGTCTGATGGTCTAGAACAAGTGACCATACTTGGGTTCTTTGATTTGATTTAATTCATCTTGCATGGCTACTATCCAAGATTCATCAGAAAGAGCTTCATTGACTGTCCTAGGCTCTATTTGAGAACAAAAGCTAGGTAATCACAAGGAATAACATTACCTCTTGTTCTTACCCCTATGGATGGATCACCAATAATATTCTCAGTGGGTGATCTTTCTTGTATCTCCACTCCTTTGAAGATTTTCATGAGTAACTTCTTCTTGTTGTAATTCTTCCAGAGGTGGATCATCCTGTCCTCAATTGATGTATCTTTTAGTTTCTTGGACAGTCATCTGCATCATCATTGTCACTATCTACTTCATTCTCAAGGAAGGATTAGTTTTCATAAAAATAATATGTACAAACTGTTCAATCAATAAAGTACGTTTGTTAAATACTCTATAGCCTTTGGGTTTAGAGGTGTACCCCATAAAGATGCCTTCATCTGATTTGACATCCAACTTACCAATGTCCCTTTTTCTTGTTGTGAATGAAGCAAGGACATCCAAAAGTCCTGAAGTGGCTGATCTTTGGCTTCTTCCCTTTGAATAGTTCATATGCAGTCTTCTTCAGGATTGGCCTGATCATTACTTGGTTGATAATGTACTTGCTGTGTTGACTGCTTCAACCCAAAATATCTTGGCAGATCATATTCTGAGAGCATAGTTCTTGTCATATCCAATAGGGTTATGTTCTTCCTCTCAGCAATACCATTTTGTTGTGTGTCCTTGGTTGCTGAGAAATTATGCTCAATTCCCGATCATCACAAAATCTAGCAAACTTTTCATTTTGAAATTCACCACCATGATCTGATCGGATAGACACAATGCTGAACTTTTGATCTTTCTGGACATTCTTGCTGAAACTAACAAAGTTTTCAAAAGTATCATCTTTATGCTTTAGGAATGATACCCATGTGAATCTTGAGTAGTCATCAACTATGACAAATCTAAAATTCTTTCCTCCAAGACTAGTAGTCCTCATTGGCCAAATAGATCCATATGAAGGAGCTCCAAGGGTTTTGAGGTGGTCACCACCGTCTTTGACTTGAAGGAGCCTTTGGTGTGCTTTCCCTTAGCACAAGGTTTACATACACCATCCAATTTTGTACTAACCTTAGGTAGACCTTCCACAAGATTCTTCTTCAGCAGTTTTCTCATGCCATCTATGCTGCAATGTCCAAGTCTCTGTGCCATAATTCTGTAGATTTTCTTTATTTGCTGCGAGGCAAACATTTTGAACCTTGAGTTCTTCAAGATAGAGCACATACAAATTCTTTTCTCTATTAGCTTCAAAGATGACTGCTCCATCCTTCAGTATGCTGCACTTCGACTCTTGAAACTTGATCTGATGGCCTCTGTCACACAGTTGGCTAATGCTAATGAGATTGTGCTTCAATCCCTTGACTAATAGCACATCTTCTATGACTATTTTTCCTTTGTTATTCACAGAGCCACTGCCTATCACGGTTCCTTTCCCATTATCTCCATAAGTAACTATTCCTTCTTCAGCTTGGAGATGAGAAATAACTTCTGGTTTCCTGACATGTGTCTGAGCACCCACTATCCAAATACCATTTGAATACTCGAGAGATGTCCTGAAATAAAAACATCAAGTTTTAGGTACCCAAATTCTTTTGGTCTGATGGGTTAGTATCATTGATTTTGCCTTTTATTATCCATTTCTTATGTCTTGTTGGGCATGTAGTTATGATATGTCCTAACTGTTGCAGTGACTACAGCAAGATAATTAGTTACTTTTTCTATATATTTGAAATTAGCTTTGTATGCTATATCTTGTTCAGGTACAAATTTTGGTGTTGGATATGTTTTAGGATGAACTATGGTTTCTTCATTATCTGGGGGTGTATATCCTAATCCACTTTTCTTCTTACCTGATCTTCTAGCACCTTTTAATATGAGGGAGTTTTTACCATTGGTGAATTTTTCTAATGTGCTAGATAATTTATCATTTTCTTCATTTAAGTTTTAATTTCTTTTCTTATTCATCTACACTTTCCTGTCTTTCCAATTTTGTTATTTGTTTATTTTTATCTTTTAAATCTTCACAGAGTAATTCATTTCTTCTTTTAAGTTCGATTGTTTGTTTTTTCTAATTCTTCATTTTCTGTTTTTAAATCAAAATTAGTGTTTTCTAAACAGGTATTGTTTTTCTACTTACTTTTAAGAGTTTAGTTACTTCTTTGTACTTATTATACAATTCATTAAATGCTTCCTCTAAGTTATCTGAATCAGAATCATTACATGAATCGAAGGAGGAGTCAGAGGTTACCTTTTCATCAACATTTGCCATGAGGGCCAAGTTGGCTTCTTCTTCATCGCTGCATGAGCTTGACTCAATGTCTAAGTCACTACTGTTCTCCCATGCTGCTGCCATTGCTTTCTTCTTATACTTTCTGAACTTCTTGGAGCTCTCCTTCTTTCTGAATTCTGGTTTCTTAAATTTTGCAATCAGCTTTGATGTGTCCAGGCTTTTTACATTCGTAGCAGATGGTTCTCCTTCTTCATTTCTTTACCATCTGATCTTTTCAGGTCCTTGTTTTTCTTGAAGTGCCTTCTGCCAGATTGAAACTTTTTTTCTTCTGGCCAAGATCCGTTGCAATCTCCTAGAGAGCATTGCTTCTTCATTTTCACTGTTCCTCATCACTTTCACTTTCATTGAGCTGGCTTCTGGTGATCTTCTTCTGCTTTCAAAGCATTGGATGCTTCTTTCTGCTGGATGACTCTCCTAGCCTTTCCATGTTGATCTCATGGGCCATGAGAGACCCAATGAGGCTTCTCTACTGACATTCTCTTCAGGTCATTAGCTTTTCTATAGCGTGACCTTTGGTGTCCACGAGGATGGCAAGGATCTAAGAATTTTTCTTACCATATCTGCAATATCATAAGTCTTCCCTAGACTGGCTAAACCATTGGTGATATCGGTGAATCGACTGAACATTTGAGTGATTGACTCACTGACTGCATCTGAAATCTTTCATACTGAGTGACAAGAATGTCGATTCTTGTCTCTTTACTTGTCTGTACTTCATAAGTAATCCTGAGCTTTTCCCACATTTCCATTGAGATTTGTAGGCTGAAACTCGGTTGAATTCCTTCTTACTCAAAACACAGCAAAGGATGCTCTTAGCTTTGCAATTCAAGGAAATTTTCTTCCTGTCATCATCTGTCCATTGTGCTTTCTCATTTGTGACAACCAGGTCACCTTCTTCTACTATTGACCAAATTTGATAATCGTGGCCTTGTAGAAAATATTCCATCCTGGTCTTCCAGTAAGGATAGTCTTCACCATTAAAGAGAGAGGGTCGGTTGACAGACTGACCTTCAATGCTACCTTGGGCTGCCATGGATCTTTACTCTTCAGATCGTTGGATCCTTTCTTTGTCGAAGAGACTCGCTCTGATACCACTTGTTGCCAAGTTGACGAGCCCAGAGGGGGGGTGAATGGGTCTTTAAAATTAATCTAGAAGATACCTGTAACTAAAAACATTCACACAAACGTTCTTCGAAGTAGGTTAGTGACAGTTAGTTTAAATAACAAACACCAAAGAAGACAATCACACAACACAAGGTTTATCCTGGTTCGGACCTCCTTTCCTTAGGAGTCCTACGTCCAGTCCCTGAGCAACAACTCAGGATTTCACTAACTAGGGTACAGTCCCCCTAAGGACGCTACAACACCAAGCTCAGCTGGTCTTCCTTCACACCCGAAGGGAACAACACCCTGGATACCACACCAGGTCTCCTTCGGACCAGGTCTTCCTTCACAACCGAAGGGAACAACACCCTGGATACCACACCAGGTCTTCCTTCACAACCGAAGGGAACAACACCCTGGATACCACCAGGTCTTCCTTCACAACCGAAGGGAACAACACAAAGAGTGAATGAAATTTAAGCCCCTAGATCAAGCTTTTGATAAGCAAGGATCTGAAGCAACTAGAACTGAGAGCAAAGATCTAAACAAGGCACACTCTCAGAACTATACAGGCTCTCTCAAGTTTTCACAAACTAGTGGAGAGCGAAAGAGCAAAAGCTAAGTGGAATGAAGGTTCTTGGCTCTGGACTTTCTTCAGAAGAATTTGAATGCTTGAATGCGCGTCTCTTTTTTTTTTTTTCTTCTGTTCTTCTGACTTGAATTTATATCTTCAATTTGAAATGTAGACGTTGAAGTGTCCGTTGTCTCTCTTTTGAGTAGTCGTTAGACTGAATGACATCTGGAGTCTTGGAAGCTTCCAGTCAACAGTCTTTTGATCACTTGAGCACGCAAGAGATACATCTTCAGAAATATCCGTTGGCTTCTATTTGTTTAACGTTGTACCATGAAGCTAGTTCAGAGGTCTGCACAAATGTCAATCTCAAATAGCAGACAGTTAAGCTGTCTCTGATGTCAGTCAACGTCAGTAGCAATAGACATGAAAATAGTAGTGCAAAATAGCTTAAGACTAAAGACGTAATCAGAGTAGGCACGATATGGTCTGCATGCATGCAGAGATATGTTCAGATCTCATAATGCAAAAGCGTCAGAGAGATGTCTACGTGGACTTTGACTAGTCAACGCTTTTAAGATGAATAAGATATCAAGATATGAAATCGATGACTATATGACTTATGAAATCGTTATGAGTCATAGCAAATCGTTATGTGACAGAAGATATATCATGAACACTTAATGAATCATTGCACAAAGCAATTGTTGTGTTTCTGAAGAAATCGATGTGAATACTTAACAAGTCGTTATGAATCTAAAGAAATCGTTATGGTAACTTATGAAGTCGTTACAATAAGCAAGTCGTTGCGAGTTCTAAGAAGTCGTACGGTAACTTATGAAATCGTTACAACAAGCAAGTCGGTTGCGCTTTCTAAAGAAATCGTTGCGATAACTTATAGAGTCGTTATGACAGGCAAGTCGTTACGAGTTTCTAAAGAAATCGTTACGATAACTATAGAGTCGTTGTGACGAGCAAGTCGTTACGGGCTCTAAAGAAATCGTTGCGACAACTTATAGAGCGTTGTGACAGGCAAGTCGTTACGAGCTCTAAAGAAATCGTTACGGTAACTTATAGAGTCGTTGTGACGAGCAAGTCGTTACGGGCTCTAAAGAAATCGTTACGGTAACTTATAGAGTCGTTGTGACGAGCAAGTCGTTACGGGCTCTAAAAAAATCGTTGCGACATTATAGAATCGTTACGGCATCGATTTGTTTGAAACACATGACTTTTCAGCCAGAAAGGAAATCGTTATGATAATTCTATTGAAATCGATATGCTTATAAAGAAATCGTTATGGCCTTCAATAGAAGTCGATATGGACTTAGAGAATATCATGTTGAAAAGATTAAGGCTTCAGAGAAGTAATGCATACCTTTATTGCCTTGTTTGACCCTGGTATTTTTCCTGTGCTTAAGACTTATGAAATATTCATTAGATATAATTGATAAACTTTTGTTTGATTTTGTTAATCATCAAAATATATATGTAATTAATTAAAATTACATGGGGACAGACTGGTCATCAAGAAGCATTACAAAAGAATGAAAGAAACATCTATGTTCATCTTCTACCTACATCGCAACTTTTTTGAGGAGAGAGAGCCTACCCAGCACTGTACACTTCAATGACCATCATCATTAGGCCTCAGCCTTCGACAATAAGTAGTCTACCTAATTCCTTTCTCTACTGAATAGGCTGTACTTATTGTTGTCATTTCTATCTTATTTAGAAAACATCTTCTAGGTGTTGCTTCTTTTGAAGCATAGGCTTATATGTTGTTGTTTCCCTTGGTTAGAGGAAGACTGGCGTGGTCGAGCGGTGTTCCCTCAATGTTGAGGAAGATGTGGGCGTTGTGACAGTAGGTGGTTTTTCCCTCCCTTATGAGAAACACTAGTTCCCTCCATGGTGAGGAAGACTGATTGTAACCGAGAGTGTGCATGTTGTGCACCAGGTGGTTTGCCCAATTGCTAGTTAGTGAAATCTCAAGATTATTGTCTTGAGGTCTAGATATAGGAGACTGAGAGTGTTTAGCTTACATCATTGTGTTGTGTGTACTTGCTCATTCACTTATTGGTTCCGTTCAATCGATTAACGCTATTGCTTAATCGATTAATTGTTCTACTAGATGGATCATCGTTTCTTACTTTCATTTTGATTGTTTGATTATTTGTCCAACTTAATCAATTACCTTTGCATGCTTATTTGATTAGCGTCTATCATCTGATTAAGACATATTCACCTCTACTCTCTAGATCTTCATAGCATGGCAAATATTTTTCTGTGAATATTCTCGATCGATCTTGATCGCAAGTATAACTTACAAATCACATACTTGTCGATCCATTCCGTTACAAATATATTACTCTCTATCATTATAGAGATCTACCATGATCTGTTGAAGGGTTGATATAACATGAAAGGAGGGCAATCGGTGGAGATCTTGGCAAGCAAGGACGAGAACGGATTCCTTAAATGACCAAACAATGTAGGGCATAGTTGTGATATATTCTTTATCATGGTGATGTTGCCCAAGACCCAAAGAGGCCCTAGAATTAATATTTTTGAGCTACCGAGCAGCACCACACAGCATCAAGACTTAATTAGGATGCCAACCACCATGCTTTTCTCTTCCTCTTGGACCTTTTCGAGCTTTTGACCCGACTATTCAATTGTAGACAAAAAAAAAAAAGAAAACGTAACTTCTGTAGAGGAAAAATGCTCAGTTTTTCTTGGGTCTAGAGCCGAATACTCGATTACAAAGACTAACACTATAATTACAAAATTGGACAAAACACCAAGAAAAGTTCAAAGGGCCAAAAATATCTTCTAGAGAGAGAGAGAGAGAGAGAGAGGAGCAAACGATGACAGACTTGTACGAGAATGCTAACCTTTTGCCATCATGATGCGAAAACCTTCAAAAAAGAAAAAAGCTTATCTTGGAAGGGAGGTAGATAGAAATCATGGAGGTGATTGGAGGAGTGGCGTTGTTCCCTTGTGTAGGGCCGCCCACCCCACACCACTTTGTCCACTTCCCCCGTTGGACGAAGGGGAGGTGCCTCCTCCCTACGCCACTCCCTTGCTCCCATGTTGGAAAGAGAGGCATGGGCATGGCAATGGACACCACACTTCACAACACCAAAAGACGACAACTGATCAAGTTGCTACGACTTGTCCTTTCGTGCTCAACCCACACACCCAACACAACAACCCACATGACTTGGAGGACCAGTAGAAGAAGAGAGGCCATGTCTCCTTGGCACCTGCCTCCGGGCTTAATCCCATCATCGAGAAAAGTTTACTACCCGGTCTTAGCTAGGACAGTTCAGCTAAGGGCCACAGAGATAGTTCTAGGGGGCTCATATATAGTTATTGACGGACCTAAAAATTTATTTAGTGGGGTCATTAGCAGTGGCGGATCTAAGTATATTCAGTTGGGTCACGTGACTCCATTAGATTCTTCGTAATTTTAAAAGAGTTTAATTTTTTCTATTAAATTTATTTTAATTGATTTTTTTTTCAAAGAGAGTGACTTCACTGGATTGCAAAATAAAATTTATGAGTGCATTCTAATTTTTAAAGTGATCTCACTGAATAAATTTTTAGATCCGTCACTGGTCACTGTGATACACTATAAATTTATGTTTCTAATCCAGTGAGGTCACTAATAGTAAAATTTTATTTTCTTAATAAAATTTTTACAATCCAATGGGGTCCCGTGACCCCACTGACTATAGCTTCGATCCACCATTGCCCACTAGGGCTGTCGGTTTGGTCCAGGTTAGCCCATTTTTTGGTCAACCTAAATTGAACCGAACTCTAAAGTGAACCCAAACCGAACTGAAAAGGAATGTCCTTAAGCGCAACCGCTTCGATAGCCCAAGTGGTGAGGCATCGGCTTCTTAACCCAATGATTCTGGGTTCGAAACTCTACAATGCTGTTTCAATTTTGACAAATTTTTCATTAAAATGCATACCCAAAAGTCGTAGGCAAGATTGAGGTCACAACCTCACCATAAAACCAAGTTAATTAACCAACCGCGCTATGAAGTATTTGGTGAATGTTCACACATAAAAATATATTCGATTTATTCAGGTTTACAACAGCAACCCGAACTCAACCGAGGACTCGCTCAATCTGAACCGACCCGAACGAACCGGTCGATTCGGTTGATTTTTCAGTTAGAACCGAAGAATGAACAGCCCACAGTGCTATGATAGCACAAACTTTCTTAGGGTTGTCTCTACAGCCGAGTTATAAAATTATCCGGCTGCCGGATAGTAGGCTTTTCTCAATCCCATAAGATAGTACTCGTTGTTGCGATGCTCTACGAGATCATTATATCTCAAAACAATCATAATATCGTGTAACTTGGCTACAAGTGGCCCATATTTTCACAGCCTCATCCACATTTTTTATTTAGACTGTGAAAATGGAAATATTATCGGAGAGTCTATTCTGATCACTGTATCGAGGATGGAGGAGGAAGAATAAGGTGAGACAAGTGGAGCTTCTGACTATATATTTTCACCAGCAGAGAAATGTGAAGTATGAGCAAATCTTAAAGAAATTTGAATCGAACGGGGCAGGTTGCTGACACCCCTTACGGATAAATATTGGTTAAGGATCCACTTCTCACAAGTTAAAACGTTTTTCAATAAGATATCGGCAAAAATCCAAATTTTTCCCTAGAATGGCGTGGTCGTCGGTGCACTTTGGACTCTGCCATCTCAGTGTCAAAAAAAAAAAAAAAAAAAAATCTTCCATCGACATGTGGCTACGTTCTTGGCCTGTCCATATACCAAGATGTTAAGAATGTTTCTTAATCTCTAGCCGCATATTCGAAATTTACTGGTGCAAATGGTATAAAAAAGATTATGCATACAAAAATGACCTCGCTAAGATTCAAACTAAGGTTATATTGGGTGCCTTATCTTGAGTGATCAAATAGCTGTGCTAATTTTATTGTCAACCAAAAAAAAAACATATTATGAAAATCAAAATATGAAGGAAACTTTGTAAGAAGAAAATTTTAAAATTAAATTGCTAACATAGATTAGTTAGGGCACGATGATATTATTTGTCCGTGCATATGCTTCCATGGTTATGCCAAAACCTCACTGGTTGTGAAGACAAGAGAGGCTCTTGATTTGGTTTGATGGTCAAATAGAGGGAGATAATTGGACATTATCCGATTTGACAAAACAAAAATACCATTTGAGAAGATAAATGGGTTAATCTGTATTTACAGCTCTAATAAATATTGATGAAGGAAGGTAACTCCACTTGGATTTTTTTAACCCCCGATAAAATTATCAATCTTTATCTTAACAAAGTTCAAAAAAGTAAATCATAGATAGAATAATTTTTTTCTTAAAAAAAAAAAAAACTTAAGTCACAGATAAACACCTCTACTTAGATCGTATTTACACAAAGAAAAACGCTACGTGCACGTCCGCCCAGACGCGGGGCAGTCGAGCTGGCGCTGCTCCGTTGGGCAGCGCCCCTACTGCGAGCCCCGCACAGTAGGGTGTTGTCCAACCAGACAGCGTCAGCTCGTTCGCCCGAACAAATTATTTACCAGGGTAGACTTATATTAAGTATTTCTCTTACACAAATAGAAGTTGGTCAGTCGGGATCTCATCGGGTCTACATGGGTCCTCGGGTCGGGTGCAGGGCCGCTATTCGGGTCCGATCTTACATACGGGTCGCATCCGACCGATTTCCATCCCTAATCTGGTCTGAACGTCCCCGCTCCCGCAACGGGGCAGAAGAGTCTGGTCGCTGGGACAGCTGGCGACGTGGGGACCACTCGTCCCCCATCCCGCTCTTGGATTGGATATCTATTTGAAGTGTGAAGACCCCGGATATCTCGGTGGGGCCCGCACGACGGGACGCCACCCACCGCCACCAAGGCCGACATCCACATGACCTCATGGCACAATAGTTTAGTCAACCATTTGGGAATAGAAAAAAAAAACAAATGAAAAGGGGGCGGTCAAATGACTTCCCCACCACCGGAGATTAAAAAATTGGCTTCCAGGGGGTGGGGAAAGTTGTCAGCAGCCATGGCATGTGAGGTTTTTATATATATATATAGAGATAATTACATATCTACTATTAAAATATCATATATACCTCTAAAATCTTCACCTTATCAAATATTCCTTATATTTGCATGTGTTATATTACACATAACTTTGCTATGAGTTTTCGTCAAAATTAGGTTTAGAGAAGAAAATTAGAGAAAAATTTGTTATCCGTTCCGCGCCATTCGTCTCCTACTCATCTCTACACACAAGCGAGTAGGTCTCATAATATATTGATAATTGTGAGATCTATCTCATGATATTTGAGATGTTTAAGTGTAGATATCGCAGTTCGCAGTCTTTCTCAAGAAGTATATTAACTTACCCCTCATCAATAAAAACTCTCTCTCTCCTCTCTCTCTCTCTCTCTCTCTCTCTCTCTCTCTCACCTGCATGGGTATCGAAGAGAGATTTGGTTCTTTCTCTTCCTAAGTGTGTATCCGTCGGTCTCTGGTGCAACACTTGTGTTTGTGAGGGAGAGCGTTCTTGATCATGCGAATCTGCAAAGCTCTCATTCGCAAGTGTTCTGAGCTTCCTTATCCGACGGTTCAAAACAATTCAAGTAGTGTCTGTTGGTCAAAGCCATTTTGTCTAAATGAATGAATAGGCGACGCCCTTCGGTTGACAAAAATAAAAGTCTATATCCTCAATGAAGTCTGGTCAAAAGTTCAAAAAACTGTTCCTTGTAAAGTGGGCAGAGTTGGAAAAATATAGGTTTTTACACCCTATTAAAAATATGAAAGGGAGATAATTCATTTTAATTTTATATTATCATCAGAAACCTTTTTATACAAAAACATTTGCATCACGAATCATCCTATAATTTTCCCCCTTGCATTAGATGTACCATCCACCCATGACACCCTAGTGCCTCTCATGTCCATCCATGCTCCTCTCATTCTTACTCTTATCTCTCTCTCACTCTCTCACTCTCATTGTAGAAGGCAAATGGGGAACCCTCTAGACAAGAGCTTCTCTCTCTCTCTCTCTCTCTCTCTCTCTCTCCACACTACTAGAGCTAGAGGG